>CAMPDV010006819.1:0-16954 GCA_946699065.1 Loxodes magnus
AAGTAAGAAAAAAAGATAGAATTTCAGTTTTAAAGAGTATGCTTTGAGAAGTAATAAGTATTTCTAAAAGTGAAGAAGTAAAGTAAGAAAAAAAGATAGAATTTCAGTTTTAAGGAGTAGGCTTTGAGAAGTAATAAGTATTTTGAAAAGTGAAGAAGTAAAGTAAGAAAAGAAGATAGAATTTCAGTTTTAAGGAGTATGCTTTGAGAAGTAATAAGTATTTTGAAAAGTGAAGAAGTGAAGTAAGAAAAAAAGATAGAATTTCAGTTTTAAGGAGTTTGCTTTGAGAAGTAATAAGTATTTCTAAAAGTGAAGAAGTAAAGTAAGAAAAAAAGATAGAATTTCAGTTTTAAGGAGTTTGCTTTGAGAAGTAATAAGTATTTTGAAAAGTGAAGAAGTGAAGTAAGAAAAAAAGATAGAATTTCAGTTTTAAAGAGTATGCTTTGAGAAGTAATAAGTATTTAGAAAAGTGAAGAAGTAAAGTAAGAAAAGAAGATAGAATTTCAGTTTTAAGGAGTATGCTTTGAGAAGTAATAAGTATTTAGAAAAGTGAAGAAGTAAAGTAAGAAAAGAAGATAGAATTTCAGTTTTAAGGAGTTTGCTTTGAGAAGTAATAAGTATTTTGAAAAGTGAAGAAGTGAAGTAAGAAAAAAAGATAGAATTTCAGTTTTAAAGAGTATGTTTTGAGAAGTAATAAGTATTTAGAAAAGTGAAGAAGTGAAGTAAGAAAAGAAGATAGAATTTCAGTTTTAAGGAGTATGTTTTGAGAAGTAATAAGTATTTAAAAAAGTGAAGAAGTGAAGTAAGAAAAGAAGATAGAATTTCAGTTTTAAGGAGTATGCTTTGAGAAGTAATAAGTATTTAGAAAAGTGAAGAAGTAAAGTAAGAAAAGAAGATAGAATTTCAGTTTTAAAGAGTATGCTTTGAGAAGTAATAAGTATTTCTAAAAGTGAAGAAGTGAAGTAAGAAAAAAAGATAGAATTTCAGTTTTAAGGAGTATGCTTTGAGAAGTAATAAGTATTTAAAAAAGTGAAGAAGTAAAGTAAGAAAAGAAGATAGAATTTCAGTTTTAAGGAGTATGCTTTGAGAAGTAATAAGTATTTTGAAAAGTGAAGAAGTAAAGTAAGAAAAGAAGATAGAATTTCAGTTTTAAAGAGTATGCTTTGAGAAGTAATAAGTATTTTGAAAAGTGAAGAAGTAAAGTAAGAAAAAAAGATAGAATTTCAGTTTTAAGGAGTATGCTTTGAGAAGTAATAAATATTTTGAAAAGTGAAGAAGTGAAGTAAGAAAAAAAGATAGAATTTCAGTTTTAAAGAGTATGCTTTGAGAAGTAATAAGTATTTTGAAAAGTGAAGAAGTAAAGTAAGAAAAGAAGATAGAATTTCAGTTTTAAGGAGTATGCTTTGAGAAGTAATAAATATTTTGAAAAGTGAAGAAGTGAAGTAAGAAAAAAAGATAGAATTTCAGTTTTAAGGAGTATGCTTTGAGAAGTAATAAGTATTTTGAAAAGTGAAGAAGTAAAGTAAGAAAAAAAGATAGAATTTAAGTTTTAAGGAGTATGCTTTGAGAAGTAATAAGTATTTAGAAAAGTGAAGAAGTGAAGTAAGAAAAGAAGATAGAATTTCAGTTTTAAAGAGTATGCTTTGAGAAGTAATAAGTATTTTGAAAAGTGAAGAAGTAAAGTAAGAAAAAAAGATAGAATTTCAGTTTTAAGGAGTATGCTTTGAGAAGTAATAAGTATTTCTAAAAGTGAAGAAGTAAAGTAAGAAAAGAAGATAGAATTTCAGTTTTAAGGAGTTTGCTTTGAGAAGTAATAAGTATTTAGAAAAGTGAAGAAGTAAAGTAAGAAAAGAAGATAGAATTTCAGTTTTAAGCATTATGTTTTGAGAAGTAATAAGTATTTAGAAAAGTGAAGAAGTGAAGTAAGAAAAGAAGATAGAATTTCAGTTTTAAGGAGTTTGCTTTGAGAAGTAATAAGTATTTTGAAAAGTGAAGAAGTGAAGTAAGAAAAAAAGATAGAATTTCAGTTTTAAAGAGTATGCTTTGAGAAGTAATAAGTATTTTGAAAAGTGAAGAAGTGAAGTAAGAAAAAAAGATAGAATTTCAGTTTTAAAGAGTATGCTTTGAGAAGTAATAAGTATTTAGAAAAGTGAAGAAGTAAAGTAAGAAAAAAAGATAGAATTTCAGTTTTAAAGAGTATGCTTTGAGAAGTAATAAGTATTTAGAAAAGTGAAGAAGTAAAGTAAGAAAATCAGATAGAATTTCAGTTTTAAAGAGTATGCTTTGAGAAGTAATAAGTATTTTGAAAAGTGAAGAAGTAAAGTAAGAAAAAAAGATAGAATTTCAGTTTTAAGGAGTATGCTTTGAGAAGTAATAAGTATTTTGAAAAGTGAAGAAGTAAAGTAAGAAAAGAAGATAGAATTTCAGTTTTAAGTATTATGTTTTGAGAAGTAATAAGTATTTAGAAAAGTGAAGAAGTAAAGTAAGAAAAGAAGATAGAATTTCAGTTTTAAGGAGTAGGCTTTGAGAAGTAATAAGTATTTAGAAAAGTGAAGAAGTAAAGTAAGAAAAGAAGATAGAATTTCAGTTTTAAGGAGTATGCTTTGAGAAGTAATAAGTATTTAGAAAAGTGAAGAAGTAAAGTAAGAAAAGAAGATAGAATTTCAGTTTTAAAGAGTATGCTTTGAGAAGTAATAAGTATTTCTAAAAGTGAAGAAGTGAAGTAAGAAAAGAAGATAGAATTTCAGTTTTAAGGAGTATGCTTTGAGAAGTAATAAGTATTTAGAAAAGTGAAGAAGTAAAGTAAGAAAAGAAGATAGAATTTCAGTTTTAAAGAGTATGCTTTGAGAAGTAATAAGTATTTAGAAAAGTGAAGAAGTAAAGTAAGAAAAGAAGATAGAATTTCAGTTTTAAAGAGTATGCTTTGAGAAGTAATAAGTATTTAGAAAAGTGAAGAAGTAAAGTAAGAAAAAAAGATAGAATTTCAGTTTTAAAGAGTATGCTTTGAGAAGTAATAAGTATTTAGAAAAGTGAAGAAGTGAAGTAAGAAAAGAAGATAGAATTTCAGTTTTAAAGAGTATGCTTTGAGAAGTAATAAGTATTTTGAAAAGTGAAGAAGTGAAGTAAGAAAAGAAGATAGAATTTCAGTTTTAAAGAGTATGCTTTGAGAAGTAATAAGTATTTAGAAAAGTGAAGAAGTAAAGTAAGAAAAGAAGATAGAATTTCAGTTTTAAGGAGTATGCTTTGAGAAGTAATAAGTATTTTGAAAAGTGAAGAAGTAAAGTAAGAAAAGAAGATAGAATTTCAGTTTTAAGGAGTATGCTTTGAGAAGTAATAAGTATTTCTAAAAGTGAAGAAATAAAGTAAGAAAAAAAGATAGAATTTCAGTTTTAAAGAGTATGCTTTGAGAAGTAATAAGTATTTCTAAAAGTGAAGAAGTAAAGTAAGAAAAGAAGATAGAATTTCAGTTTTAAGGAGTATGCTTTGAGAAGTAATAAGTATTTAGAAAAGTGAAGAAGTAAAGTAAGAAAAGAAGATAGAATTTCAGTTTTAAAGAGTATGCTTTGAGAAGTAATAAGTATTTTGAAAAGTGAAGAAGTGAAGTAAGAAAAAAAGATAGAATTTCAGTTTTAAAGAGTATGCTTTGAGAAGTAATAAGTATTTTGAAAAGTGAAGAAGTAAAGTAAGAAAAAAAGATAGAATTTCAGTTTTAAGGAGTATGCTTTGAGAAGTAATAAGTATTTTGAAAAGTGAAGAAGTAAAGTAAGAAAAAAAGATAGAATTTCAGTTTTAAAGAGTATGCTTTGAGAAGTAATAAGTATTTTGAAAAGTGAAGAAGTAAAGTAAGAAAAGAAGATAGAATTTCAGTTTTAAGGAGTATGCTTTGAGAAGTAATAAGTATTTTGAAAAGTGAAGAAGTAAAGTAAGAAAAAAAGATAGAATTTCAGTTTTAAGTATTATGCTTTGAGAAGTAATAAGTATTTAGAAAAGTGAAGAAGTAAAGTAAGAAAAGAAGATAGAATTTCAGTTTTAAGGAGTATGCTTTGAGAAGTAATAAGTATTTCTAAAAGTGAAGAAGTGAAGTAAGAAAAGAAGATAGAATTTCAGTTTTAAGGAGTATGCTTTGAGAAGTAATAAGTATTTAGAAAAGTGAAGAAGTGAAGTAAGAAAAGAAGATAGAATTTCAGTTTTAAGGAGTATGCTTTGAGAAGTAATAAGTATTTAGAAAAGTGAAGAAGTAAAGTAAGAAAAGAAGATAGAATTTCAGTTTTAAAGAGTATGCTTTGAGAAGTAATAAGTATTTTGAAAAGTGAAGAAGTAAAGTAAGAAAAGAAGATAGAATTTCAGTTTTAAGTGTATGCTTTGAGAAGTAATAAGTATTTTGAAAAGTGAAGAAGTAAAGTAAGAAAAGAAGATAGAATTTCAGTTTTAAGGAGTATGCTTTGAGAAGTAATAAGTATTTTGAAAAGTGAAGAAGTGAAGTAAGAAAAGAAGATAGAATTTCAGTTTTAAAGAGTATGCTTTGAGAAGTAATAAGTATTTAGAAAAGTGAAGAAGTAAAGTAAGAAAAGAAGATAGAATTTCAGTTTTAAGGAGTATGCTTTGAGAAGTAATAAGTATTTTGAAAAGTGAAGAAGTAAAGTAAGAAAAGAAGATAGAATTTCAGTTTTAAGGAGTATGCTTTGAGAAGTAATAAGTATTTAGAAAAGTGAAGAAGTAAAGTAAGAAAATCAGATAGAATTTCAGTTTTAAAGAGTATGCTTTGAGAAGTAATAAGTATTTTGAAAAGTGAAGAAGTAAAGTAAGAAAAAAAGATAGAATTTCAGTTTTAAGGAGTATGCTTTGAGAAGTAATAAGTATTTTGAAAAGTGAAGAAGTAAAGTAAGAAAAAAAGATAGAATTTCAGTTTTAAGGAGTATGCTTTGAGAAGTAATAAGTATTTAGAAAAGTGAAGAAGTAAAGTAAGAAAAGAAGATAGAATTTCAGTTTTAAGGAGTATGCTTTGAGAAGTAATAAGTATTTAGAAAAGTGAAGAAGTGAAGTAAGAAAAGAAGATAGAATTTCAGTTTTAAGGAGTATGTTTTGAGAAGTAATAAGTATTTAGAAAAGTGAAGAAGTAAAGTAAGAAAAGAAGATAGAATTTCAGTTTTAAGTATTATGTTTTGAGAAGTAATAAGTATTTAGAAAAGTGAAGAAGTGAAGTAAGAAAAGAAGATAGAATTTCAGTTTTAAGGAGTATGCTTTGAGAAGTAATAAGTATTTAGAAAAGTGAAGAAGTAAAGTAAGAAAAGAAGATAGAATTTCAGTTTTAAGGAGTATGCTTTGAGAAGTAATAAGTATTTTGAAAAGTGAAGAAGTAAAGTAAGAAAAAAAGATAGAATTTCAGTTTTAAAGAGTATGCTTTGAGAAGTAATAAGTATTTAGAAAAGTGAAGAAGTAAAGTAAGAAAAGAAGATAGAATTTCAGTTTTAAGGAGTATGCTTTGAGAAGTAATAAGTATTTAGAAAAGTGAAGAAGTGAAGTAAGAAAAGAAGATAGAATTTCAGTTTTAAGTATTATGTTTTGAGAAGTAATAAGTATTTAGAAAAGTGAAGAAGTGAAGTAAGAAAAGAAGATAGAATTTCAGTTTTAAAGAGTATGCTTTGAGAAGTAATAAGTATTTCTAAAAGTGAAGAAGTAAAGTAAGAAAAAAAGATAGAATTTCAGTTTTAAAGAGTATGCTTTGAGAAGTAATAAGTATTTAGAAAAGTGAAGAAGTAAAGTAAGAAAAGAAGATAGAATTTCAGTTTTAAGGAGTATGCTTTGAGAAGTAATAAGTATTTAGAAAAGTGAAGAAGTAAAGTAAGAAAAGAAGATAGAATTTCAGTTTTAAGGAGTATGCTTTGAGAAGTAATAAGTATTTAGAAAAGTGAAGAAGTGAAGTAAGAAAAGAAGATAGAATTTCAGTTTTAAGGAGTATGTTTTGAGAAGTAATAAGTATTTAAAAAAGTGAAGAAGTGAAGTAAGAAAAGAAGATAGAATTTCAGTTTTAAGGAGTATGCTTTGAGAAGTAATAAGTATTTTGAAAAGTGAAGAAGTAAAGTAAGAAAAGAAGATAGAATTTCAGTTTTAAGGAGTTTGCTTTGAGAAGTAATAAGTATTTTGAAAAGTGAAGAAGTGAAGTAAGAAAAGAAGATAGAATTTCAGTTTTAAAGAGTATGCTTTGAGAAGTAATAAGTATTTAGAAAAGTGAAGAAGTAAAGTAAGAAAAGAAGATAGAATTTCAGTTTTAAGGAGTATGCTTTGAGAAGTAATAAGTATTTAGAAAAGTGAAGAAGTAAAGTAAGAAAAGAAGATAGAATTTCAGTTTTAAGGAGTATGCTTTGAGAAGTAATAAGTATTTTGAAAAGTGAAGAAGTGAAGTAAGAAAAGAAGATAGAATTTCAGTTTTAAGGAGTATGCTTTGAGAAGTAATAAGTATTTAGAAAAGTGAAGAAGTAAAGTAAGAAAAGAAGATAGAATTTCAGTTTTAAGGAGTATGCTTTGAGAAGTAATAAGTATTTAGAAAAGTGAAGAAGTAAAGTAAGAAAATCAGATAGAATTTCAGTTTTAAGGAGTATGCTTTGAGAAGTAATAAGTATTTAGAAAAGTGAAGAAGTAAAGTAAGAAAAGAAGATAGAATTTCAGTTTTAAGGAGTATGCTTTGAGAAGTAATAAGTATTTAGAAAAGTGAAGAAGTAAAGTAAGAAAAGAAGATAGAATTTCAGTTTTAAGGAGTATGCTTTGAGAAGTAATAAGTATTTAGAAAAGTGAAGAAGTGAAGTAAGAAAAGAAGATAGAATTTCAGTTTTAAGGAGTATGTTTTGAGAAGTAATAAGTATTTAGAAAAGTGAAGAAGTAAAGTAAGAAAAGAAGATAGAATTTCAGTTTTAAGGAGTATGCTTTGAGAAGTAATAAGTATTTAGAAAAGTGAAGAAGTGAAGTAAGAAAAGAAGATAGAATTTCAGTTTTAAGGAGTATGCTTTGAGAAGTAATAAGTATTTAGAAAAGTGAAGAAGTAAAGTAAGAAAAGAAGATAGAATTTCAGTTTTAAGGAGTATGCTTTGAGAAGTAATAAGTATTTTGAAAAGTGAAGAAGTAAAGTAAGAAAAGAAGATAGAATTTCAGTTTTAAGGAGTATGCTTTGAGAAGTAATAAGTATTTCTAAAAGTGAAGAAGTAAAATAAGAAAAAAAGATAGAATTTCAGTTTTAAGTATTATGTTTTGAGAAGTAATAAGTATTTTGAAAAGTGAAGAAGTGAAGTAAGAAAAGAAGATAGAATTTCAGTTTTAAGTATTATGTTTTGAGAAGTAATAAGTATTTAGAAAAGTGAAGAAGTAAAGTAAGAAAAGAAGATAGAATTTCAGTTTTAAGTATTATGTTTTGAGAAGTAATAAGTATTTTGAAAAGTGAAGAAGTGAAGTAAGAAAAAAAGATAGAATTTCAGTTTTAAAGAGTATGCTTTGAGAAGTAATAAGTATTTTGAAAAGTGAAGAAGTGAAGTAAGAAAAAAAGATAGAATTTCAGTTTTAAGGAGTATGCTTTGAGAAGTAATAAGTATTTTGAAAAGTGAAGAAGTAAAGTAAGAAAAGAAGATAGAATTTCAGTTTTAAGGAGTATGCTTTGAGAAGTAATAAGTATTTAGAAAAGTGAAGAAGTAAAGTAAGAAAAGAAGATAGAATTTCAGTTTTAAGGAGTATGCTTTGAGAAGTAATAAGTATTTAGAAAAGTGAAGAAGTGAAGTAAGAAAAAAAGATAGAATTTCAGTTTTAAGGAGTATGCTTTGAGAAGTAATAAGTATTTTGAAAAGTGAAGAAGTAAAGTAAGAAAAGAAGATAGAATTTAAGTTTTAAGGAGTATGCTTTGAGAAGTAATAAGTATTTAGAAAAGGTGAAGAAGTAAAGTAAGAAAAGAAGATAGAATTTCAGTTTTAAGGAGTATGCTTTGAGAAGTAATAAGTATTTCTAAAAGTGAAGAAGTGAAGAAAGAAAAGAAGATAGAATTTCAGTTTTAAGGAGTATGCTTTGAGAAGTAATAAGTATTTTGAAAAGTGAAGAAGTAAAGTAAGAAAAAAAGATAGAATTTCAGTTTTAAAGAGTATGCTTTGAGAAGTAATAAGTATTTCTAAAAGTGAAGAAGTGAAGTAAGAAAAGAAGATAGAATTTCAGTTTTAAGGAGTATGCTTTGAGAAGTAATAAGTATTTAGAAAAGTGAAGAAGTGAAGTAAGAAAAGAAGATAGAATTTCAGTTTTAAAGAGTATGCTTTGAGAAGTAATAAGTATTTTGAAAAGTGAAGAAGTGAAGTAAGAAAAGAAGATAGAATTTAAGTTTTAAGGAGTATGCTTTGAGAAGTAATAAGTATTTTGAAAAGTGAAGAAGTAAAGTAAGAAAAAAAGATAGAATTTCAGTTTTAAGGAGTATGCTTTGAGAAGTAATAAGTATTTTGAAAAGTGAAGAAGTGAAGTAAGAAAAGAAGATAGAATTTCAGTTTTAAGGAGTATGCTTTGATAAGTAATAAGTATTTAAAAAGGTGAAGAAGTAAAGTAAGAAAAGAAGATAGAATTTCAGTTTTTAGAGGTAAGCTTTGAGAAGTAATAAGTAATTTGAAAAGTGAAGAAGTAAAGTAAGAAAAGAAGATAGAGTTTCAGTTTTTAGAGGTAAGCTTTGAGAAGTAATAAGTATTTAGAAAAGTGAAGAAGTAAAGTAAGAAAATCAGATAGAATTTCAGTTTTAAAGAGTATGTTTTGAGAAGTAATAAGTATTTTGAAAAGTGAAGAAGTAAAGTAAGAAAAAAAGATAGAATTTCAGTTTTAAAGAGTATGCTTTGAGAAGTAATAAGTATTTTGAAAAGTGAAGAAGTAAAGTAAGAAAAGAAGATAGAATTTCAGTTTTAAAGAGTATGCTTTGAGAAGTAATAAGTATTTAGAAAAGTGAAGAAGTAAAGTAAGAAAATCAGATAGAATTTCAGTTTTAAGGAGTATGCTTTGAGAAGTAATAAGTATTTAGAAAAGTGAAGAAGTGAAGTAAGAAAAGAAGATAGAATTTCAGTTTTAAGGAGTATGCTTTGAGAAGTAATAAGTATTTTGAAAAGTGAAGAAGTGAAGTAAGAAAAGAAGATAGAATTTCAGTTTTAAGGAGTATGCTTTGAGAAGTAATAAGTATTTTGAAAAGTGAAGAAGTAAAGTAAGAAAAAAAGATAGAATTTCAGTTTTAAGGAGTATGCTTTGAGAAGTAATAAGTATTTCTAAAAGTGAAGAAGTAAAGTAAGAAAAGAAGATAGAATTTCAGTTTTAAGGAGTATGCTTTGAGAAGTAATAAGTATTTAAAAAAGTGAAGAAGTAAAGTAAGAAAAGAAGATAGAATTTCAGTTTTAAGGAGTATGCTTTGAGAAGTAATAAGTATTTTGAAAAGTGAAGAAGTAAAGTAAGAAAAAAAGATAGAATTTCAGTTTTAAGGAGTATGCTTTGAGAAGTAATAAGTATTTCTAAAAGTGAAGAAGTGAAGTAAGAAAAGAAGATAGAATTTCAGTTTTAAGGAGTATGCTTTGAGAAGTAATAAGTATTTTGAAAAGTGAAGAAGTAAAGTAAGAAAAGAAGATAGAATTTCAGTTTTAAGGAGTATGCTTTGAGAAGTAATAAGTATTTTGAAAAGTGAAGAAGTAAAGTAAGAAAAAAAGATAGAATTTCAGTTTTAAAGAGTATGCTTTGAGAAGTAATAAGTATTTCTAAAAGTGAAGAAGTGAAGTAAGAAAAGAAGATAGAATTTCAGTTTTAAGGAGTATGCTTTGAGAAGTAATAAGTATTTAAAAAAGTGAAGAAGTAAAGTAAGAAAAAAAGATAGAATTTCAGTTTTAAAGAGTATGTTTTGATAAGTAATAAGTATTTAAAAAGTGAAGAAGTAAAGTAAGAAAAAAAGATAGAATTTCAGTTTTAAGGAGTATGCTTTGAGAAGTAATAAGTATTTGAAAAGTGAAGAAGTGAAGTAAGAAAAGAAGATAGAATTTCAGTTTTAAAGAGTATGCTTTGAGAAGTAATAAGTATTTTGAAAAGTGAAGAAGTGAAGTAAGAAAAGAAGATAGAATTTCAGTTTTAAGGAGTATGCTTTGAGAAGTAATAAGTATTTTGAAAAGTGAAGAAGTAAAGTAAGAAAAGAAGATAGAATTTCAGTTTTAAGGAGTATGCTTTGAGAAGTAATAAGTATTTTGAAAAGTGAAGAAGTGAAGTAAGAAAAGAAGATAGAATTTCAGTTTTAAGGAGTATGCTTTGATAAGTAATAAGTATTTAAAAAGGTGAAGAAGTAAAGTAAGAAAAGAAGATAGAATTTCAGTTTTTAGAGGTAAGCTTTGAGAAGTAATAAGTATTTTGAAAAGTGAAGAAGTAAAGTAAGAAAAGAAGATAGAGTTTCAGTTTTTAGAGGTAAGCTTTGAGAAGTAATAAGTGTTTTGAAAAGTGAAGAAGTAAAGTAAGAAAAAAAGATAGAATTTCAGTTTTAAGGAGTATGCTTTGAGAAGTAATAAGTATTTTGAAAAGTGAAGAAGTGAAGTAAGAAAAGAAGATAGAATTTCAGTTTTAAGGAGTATGCTTTGAGAAGTAATAAGTATTTAGAAAAGTGAAGAAGTGAAGTAAGAAAAGAAGATAGAATTTCAGTTTTAAAGAGTATGCTTTGAGAAGTAATAAGTATTTTGAAAAGTGAAGAAGTAAAGTAAGAAAAGAAGATAGAATTTCAGTTTTAAAGAGTATGTTTTGAGAAGTAATAAGTATTTTGAAAAGTGAAGAAGTAAAGTAAGAAAAGAAGATAGAATTTCAGTTTTAAGGAGATTGTTTTGAGAAGTAATAAGTATTTTGAAAAGTGAAGAAGTAAAGTAAGAAAAGAAGATAGAATTTCAGTTTTAAGGAGTATGCTTTGAGAAGTAATAAGTATTTTGAAAAGTGAAGAAGTGAAGTAAGAAAAGAAGATAGAATTTCAGTTTTAAGGAGTATGCTTTGAGAAGTAATAAGTATTTAGAAAAGTGAAGAAGTGAAGTAAGAAAAGAAGATAGAATTTCAGTTTTAAGGAGTATGCTTTGAGAAGTAATAAGTATTTAGAAAAGTGAAGAAGTAAAGTAAGAAAAGAAGATAGAATTTCAGTTTTAAGGAGTATGCTTTGAGAAGTAATAAGTATTTTGAAAAGTGAAGAAGTAAAGTAAGAAAAGAAGATAGAATTTCAGTTTTAAAGAGTATGCTTTGAGAAGTAATAAGTATTTTGAAAAGTGAAGAAGTAAAGTAAGAAAAGAAGATAGAATTTCAGTTTTAAGGAGTATGCTTTGAGAAGTAATAAGTATTTTGAAAAGTGAAGAAGTGAAGTAAGAAAAGAAGATAGAATTTCAGTTTTAAGGAGTATGCTTTGAGAAGTAATAAGTATTTCTAAAAGTGAAGAAGTGAAGTAAGAAAAGAAGATAGAATTTAAGTTTTAAGGAGTATGCTTTGAGAAGTAATAAGTATTTCGAAAAGTGAAGAAGTGAAGTAAGAAAAGAAGATAGGAATTTCAGTTTTAAGGAGTATACTTTGAGAAGTAATAAGTATTTTGAAAAGTGAAGAAGTAAAGTAAGAAAAGAAGATAGAATTTCAGTTTTAAGGAGTATGCTTTGATAAGTAATAAGTATTTAAAAAGTGAAGAAGTAAAGTAAGAAAAAAAGATAGAATTTCAGTTTTAAGGAGTATGCTTTGAGAAGTAATAAGTATTTAAAAAAGTGAAGAAGTAAAGTAAGAAAAAAAGATAGAATTTAAGTTTTAAGGAGTATGCTTTGAGAAGTAATAAGTATTTAGAAAAGTGAAGAAGTGAAGTAAGAAAAAAAGATAGAATTTCAGTTTTAAGGAGTATGCTTTGAGAAGTAATAAGTATTTAGAAAAGTGAAGAAGTAAAGTAAGAAAAAAAGATAGAATTTCAGTTTTAAGTATTATGTTTTGAGAAGTAATAAGTATTTCTAAAAGTGAAGAAGTGAAGTAAGAAAAGAAGATAGAATTTCAGTTTTAAGGAGTATGCTTTGAGAAGTAATAAGTATTTAGAAAAGTGAAGAAGTAAAGAAAGAAAAGAAGATAGAATTTCAGTTTTAAGGAGTATGCTTTGAGAAGTAATAAGTATTTTGAAAAGTGAAGAAGTGAAGTAAGAAAAGAAGATAGAATTTCAGTTTAAAGAGTATGCTTTGAGAAGTAATAAGTATTTTGAAAAGTGAAGAAGTAAAGTAAGAAAAGAAGATAGAATTTCAGTTTTAAGGAGTATGCTTTGAGAAGTAATAAGTATTTCTAAAAGTGAAGAAGTAAAGTAAGAAAAGAAGATAGAATTTCAGTTTTAAAGAGTATGCTTTGAGAAGTAATAAGTATTTAGAAAAGTGAATAAGTAAAGTAAGAAAAGAAGATAGAATTTCAGTTTTAAGGAGTATGCTTTGAGAAGTAATAAGTATTTTGAAAAGTGAAGAAGTAAAGTAAGAAAAGAAGATAGAATTTCAGTTTTAAGGAGTATGCTTTGAGAAGTAATAAGTATTTAGAAAAGTGAAGAAGTAAAGTAAGAAAAGAAGATAGAATTTCAGTTTTAAGGAGTATGCTTTGAGAAGTAATAAGTATTTAAAAAAGTGAAGAAGTAAAGTAAGAAAAGAAGATAGAATTTCAGTTTTAAGTATTATGTTTTGAGAAGTAATAAGTATTTAGAAAAGTGAAGAAGTAAAGTAAGAAAAGAAGATAGAATTTCAGTTTTAAGGAGTATGCTTTGAGAAGTAATAAGTATTTAGAAAAGTGAATAAGTAAAGTAAGAAAAGAAGATAGAATTTCAGTTTTAAAGAGTATGCTTTGAGAAGTAATAAGTATTTTGAAAAGTGAAGAAGTAAAGTAAGAAAAGAAGATAGAATTTCAGTTTTAAGGAGTATGCTTTGAGAAGTAATAAGTATTTAGAAAAGTGAAGAAGTGAAGTAGAAAAGAAGATAGAATTTCAGTTTTAAGGAGTATGCTTTGAGAAGTAATAAGTATTTAAAAAGTGAAGAAGTAAAGTAAGAAAAGAAGATAGAATTTCAGTTTTAAGGAGTATGCTTTGAGAAGTAATAAGTATTTAGAAAAGTGAAGAAGTGAAGTAAGAAAAGAAGATAGAATTTCAGTTTTAAGGAGTATGCTTTGAGAAGTAATAAGTATTTAGAAAAGTGAAGAAGTAAAGTAAGAAAAGAAGATAGAATTTCAGTTTTAAGGAGTATGCTTTGAGAAGTAATAAGTATTTAGAAAAGTGAAGAAGTGAAGTAAGAAAAAAAGATAGAATTTCAGTTTTAAGGAGTATGCTTTGAGAAGTAATAAGTAATTTAGAAAAGTGAAGAAGTAAAGTAAGAAAAAAAGATAGAATTTCAGTTTTAAGTATTATGTTTTGAGAAGTAATAAGTATTTAAAAAGTGAAGAAGTAAAGTAAGAAAAGAAGATAGAATTTCAGTTTTAAGTATTATGTTTTGAGAAGTAATAAGTATTTTGAAAAGTGAAGAAGTAAAGTAAGAAAAGAAGATAGAATTTCAGTTTTAAGGAGTATGTTTTGAGAAGTAATAAGTATTTTGAAAAGTGAAGAAGTAAAGTAAGAAAAGAAGATAGAATTTCAGTTTTAAGGAGTATGCTTTGAGAAGTAATAAGTATTTAGAAAGTGAAGAAGTAAAGTAAGAAAAGAAGATAGAATTTCAGTTTTAAAGAGTATGTTTTGAGAAGTAATAAGTATTTAAAAAAGTGAAGAAGTAAAGTAAGAAAAAAAGATAGAATTTCAGTTTTAAGGAGTATGCTTTGAGAAGTAATAAGTATTTTGAAAAGTGAAGAAGTGAAGTAAGAAAAGAAGATAGAATTTCAGTTTTAAGGAGTATGCTTTGAGAAGTAATAAGTATTTTGAAAAGTGAAGAAGTAAAGTAAGAAAAGAAGATAGAATTTCAGTTTTAAGGAGTATGCTTTGAGAAGTAATAAGTATTTTGAAAAGTGAAGAAGTGAAGTAAGAAAAGAAGATAGAATTTCAGTTTTAAGGAGTATGCTTTGATAAGTAATAAGTATTTAAAAAGGTGAAGAAGTAAAGTAAGAAAAGAAGATAGAATTTCAGTTTTTAGAGGTAAGCTTTGAGAAGTAATAAGTATTTTGAAAAGTGAAGAAGTAAAGTAAGAAAAGAAGATAGAGTTTCAGTTTTTAGAGGTAAGCTTTGAGAAGTAATAAGTGTTTTGAAAAGTGAAGAAGTAAAGTAAGAAAAAAAGATAGAATTTCAGTTTTAAGGAGTATGCTTTGAGAAGTAATAAGTATTTTGAAAAGTGAAGAAGTGAAGTAAGAAAAGAAGATAGAATTTCAGTTTTAAGGAGTATGCTTTGAGAAGTAATAAGTATTTAGAAAAGTGAAGAAGTAAAGTAAGAAAAGAAGATAGAATTTCAGTTTTAAAGAGTATGCTTTGAGAAGTAATAAGTATTTTGAAAAGTGAAGAAGTAAAGTAAGAAAAGAAGATAGAATTTCAGTTTTAAGGAGATTGTTTTGAGAAGTAATAAGTATTTTGAAAAGTGAAGAAGTAAAGTAAGAAAAGAAGATAGAATTTCAGTTTTAAGGAGTATGCTTTGAGAAGTAATAAGTATTTTGAAAAGTGAAGAAGTGAAGTAAGAAAAGAAGATAGAATTTCAGTTTTAAGGAGTATGCTTTGAGAAGTAATAAGTATTTAGAAAAGTGAAGAAGTGAAGTAAGAAAAGAAGATAGAATTTCAGTTTTAAGGAGTATGCTTTGAGAAGTAATAAGTATTTAGAAAAGTGAAGAAGTAAAGTAAGAAAAGAAGATAGAATTTCAGTTTTAAGGAGTATGCTTTGAGAAGTAATAAGTATTTTGAAAAGTGAAGAAGTAAAGTAAGAAAAGAAGATAGAATTTCAGTTTTAAAGAGTATGCTTTGAGAAGTAATAAGTATTTTGAAAAGTGAAGAAGTAAAGTAAGAAAAGAAGATAGAATTTCAGTTTTAAGGAGTATGCTTTGAGAAGTAATAAGTATTTTGAAAAGTGAAGAAGTGAAGTAAGAAAAGAAGATAGAATTTCAGTTTTAAGGAGTATGCTTTGAGAAGTAATAAGTATTTCTAAAAGTGAGAAGTGAAGTAAGAAAAGAAGATAGAATTTAAGTTTTAAGGAGTATGCTTTGAGAAGTAATAAGTATTTCGAAAAGTGAAGAAGTGAAGTAAGAAAAGAAGATAGAATTTCAGTTTAAGGAGTATACTTTGAGAAGTAATAAGTATTTTGAAAAGTGAAGAAGTAAAGTAAGAAAAGAAGATAGAATTTCAGTTTTAAGGAGTATGCTTTGATAAGTAATAAGTATTTAAAAAGTGAAGAAGTAAAGTAAGAAAAAAGATAGAATTTCAGTTTTAAGGAGTATGCTTTGAGAAGTAATAAGTATTTAAAAAAGTGAAGAAGTAAAGTAAGAAAAAAAGATAGAATTTAAGTTTTAAGGAGTATGCTTTGAGAAGTAATAAGTATTTAGAAAAGTGAAGAAGTGAAGTAAGAAAAAAAGATAGAATTTCAGTTTTAAGGAGTATGCTTTGAGAAGTAATAAGTATTTAGAAAAGTGAAGAAGTAAAGTAAGAAAAAAAGATAGAATTTCAGTTTTAAGTATTATGTTTTGAGAAGTAATAAGTATTTAAAAAAGTGAAGAAGTGAAGTAAGAAAAGAAGATAGAATTTCAGTTTTAAGGAGTATGCTTTGAGAAGTAATAAGTATTTAGAAAAGTGAAGAAGTAAAGAAAGAAAAGAAGATAGAATTTCAGTTTTAAGGAGTATGCTTTGAGAAGTAATAAGTATTTTGAAAAGTGAAGAAGTGAAGTAAGAAAAGAAGATAGAATTTCAGTTTTAAAGAGTATGCTTTGAGAAGTAATAAGTATTTTGAAAAGTGAAGAAGTAAAGTAAGAAAAGAAGATAGAATTTCAGTTTTAAGGAGTATGCTTTGAGAAGTAATAAGTATTTCTAAAAGTGAAGAAGTAAAGTAAGAAAAGAAGATAGAATTTCAGTTTTAAAGAGTATGCTTTGAGAAGTAATAAGTATTTAGAAAAGTGAATAAGTAAAGTAAGAAAAGAAGATAGAATTTCAGTTTTAAGGAGTATGCTTTGAGAAGTAATAAGTATTTTGAAAAGTGAAGAAGTAAAGCTAAGAAAAGAAGATAGAATTTCAGTTTTAAGAGTATGCTTTGAGAAGTAATAAGTATTTAGAAAAGTGAAGAAGTAAAGTAAGAAAAGAAGATAGAATTTCAGTTTTAAGGAGTATGCTTTGAGAAGTAATAAGTATTTAAAAAAGTGAAGAAGTAAAGTAAGAAAAGAAGATAGAATTTCAGTTTTAAGTGTTATGTTTTGAGAAGTAATAAGTATTTAGAAAAGTGAAGAAGTAAAGTAAGAAAAAGAAGATAGAATTTCAGTTTTAAGGAGTATGCTTTGAGAAGTAATAAGTATTTAGAAAAGTGAAGAAGTAAAGTAAGAAAAGAAGATAGAATTTCAGTTTTAAAAGAGTATGCTTTGAGAAGTAATAAGTATTTTGAAAAGTGAAGAAGTAAAGTAAGAAAAGAAGATAGAATTTCAGTTTTAAGGAGTATGCTTTGAGAAGTAATAAGTATTTAGAAAAGTGAAGAAGTGAAGTAAGAAAAGAAGATAGAATTTCAGTTTTAAGGAGTATGCTTGAGAAGTAATAAGTATTTAAAAAAGTGAAGAAGTAAAGTAAGAAAAGAAGATAGAATTTCAGTTTTAAGGAGTATGCTTTGAGAAGTAATAAGTATTTAGAAAAGTGAAGAAGTGAAGTAAGAAAAGAAGATAGAATTTCAGTTTTAAGGAGTATGCTTTGAGAAGTAATAAGTATTTAGAAAAGTGAAGAAGTAAAGTAAGAAAAGAAGATAGAATTTCAGTTTTAAGGAGTATGCTTTGAGAAGTAATAAGTATTTAGAAAAGTGAAGAAGTGAAG
>CAMPDV010006820.1:0-16478 GCA_946699065.1 Loxodes magnus
AAGTTTTCGTAGCAAGCACTAAAATATAAGTTAGAATATCCAAAATGTTAGTTATAATATAATAAAAACGAATCTGTATTCGGTTTGTCAAGATATGCTTGTAGATAAAAGTTAGCCTTTAGAAAAGTGAAGAAGTAGAGTAAGAAAAGAAGATAGAATTTCAGTTTTAAGGAGTATGCTTTGAGAAGTAATAAGTATTTAGAAAAGTGAAGAAGTAAAGTAAGAAAAGAATATCTAATGATAAGTTTTCGTAGCAAGCACTAAAATATAAGTTAGAATATACAAAATGTTAGTAATAATGTCACAATTACGAATCTGTATTCGGTTTGTCAAGATATGCTTGTAGATGAAAGTTAGCCTATTGAAAAGTGAAGAAGTAAAGTAAGAAAAGAATATCTAATGATAAGTTTTCGTAGCAAGCACTAAAATATAAGTTAGAATATACAAAATGTTAGTAATAATGTCACAATTACGAATCTGTATTCAGTTTGTCAAGATATGCTTGTAGATGAAAGTTAGCCTATTGAAAAGTGAAGAAGTAAAGTAAGAAAAGAATATCTAATGATAAGTTTTCGTAGCAAGCACTAAAATATAAGTTAGAATATACAAAAATGTTAGTAATAATGTCACAATTACGAATCTGTATTCAGTTTGTCAAGATATGCTTGTAGATGAAAGTTAGCCTTTAGAAAAGTGAAGAAGTAGAGTAAGAAAAGAAGATAGAATTTCAGTTTTAAGGAGTATGCTTTGAGAAGTAATAAGTATTTAGAAAAGTGAAGAAGTAAAGTAAGAAAAGAATATCTAATGATAAGTTTTCGTAGCAAGCACTAAAATATAAGTTAGAATATACAAAATGTTAGTAATAATGTCACAATTACGAATCTGTATTCGGTTTGTCAAGATATGCTTGTAGATGAAAGTTAGCCTATAGAAAAGTGAAGAAGTAAAGTAAGAAAAGAATATCTAATGATAAGTTTTCGTAGCAAGCACTAAAATATAAGTTAGAATATCCAAAATGTTAGTTATAATATAATAATTACGAATCTGTATTCGGTTTGTCAAGATATGCTTGTAGATAAAAGTTAGCCTTTAGAAAAGTGAAGAAGTAGAGTAAGAAAAGAAGATAGAATTTCAGTTTTAAGGAGTATGCTTTGAGAAGTAATAAGTATTTAGAAAAGTGAAGAAGTAAAGTAAGAAAAGAATATCTAATGATAAGTTTTCGTAGCAAGCACTAAAATATAAGTTAGAATATACAAAATGTTAGTAATAATGTCACAATTACGAATCTGTATTCGGTTTGTCAAGATATGCTTGTAGATGAAAGTTAGCCTATTGAAAAGTGAAGAAGTAAAGTAAGAAAAGAATATCTAATGATAAGTTTTCGTAGCAAGCACTAAAATATAAGTTAGAATATACAAAATGTTAGTAATAATGTCACAATTACGAATCTGTATTCAGTTTGTCAAGATATGCTTGTAGATGAAAGTTAGCCTATTGAAAAGTGAAGAAGTAGAGTAAGAAAAGAAGATAGAATTTCAGTTTTAAGGAGTATGCTTTGAGAAGTAATAAGTATTTAGAAAAGTGAAGAAGTAAAGTAAGAAAAGAATATCTAATGATAAGTTTTCGTAGCAAGCACTAAAATATAAGTTAGAATATACAAAATGTTAGTAATAATGTCACAATTACGAATCTGTATTCGGTTTGTCAAGATATGCTTGTAGATGAAAGTTAGCCTATTGAAAAGTGAAGAAGTAAAGTAAGAAAAGAATATCTAATGATAAGTTTTCGTAGCAAGCACTAAAGTATAAGTATTTAGAATATACAAAATGTTAGTAATAATGTCACAATTACGAATCTGTATTCAGTTTTGTCAAGATATGCTTGTAAGATGAAAGTTAGCCTTTAGAAAATGTGAAGAAGTAGAGTAAGAAATTACGAAGATAGAATTTCAGTTTGTCAAGGAGTATGCTTTGAGAAGTAATAAGTATTTAGAAAAGTGAAGAAGTAAAGTAAGAAAAGAATATCTAATGATAAGTTTTCGTAGCAAGCACTAAAATATAAGTTAGAATATACAAAATGTTAGTAATAATGTCACAATTACGAATCTGTATTCGGTTTGTCAAGATATGCTTGTAGATGAAAGTTAGCCTATAGAAAAGTGAAGAAGTAAAGTAAGAAAAGAATATCTAATGATAAGTTTTCGTAGCAAGCACTAAAATATAAGTTAGAATATACAAAATGTTAGTAATAATGTCACAATTACGAATCTGTATTCAGTTTGTCAAGATATGCTTGTAGATGAAAGTTAGCCTTTAGAAAAGTGAAGAAGTAGAGTAAGAAAAGAAGATAGAATTTTAGTTTTAAGGAGTATGCTTTGAGAAGTAATAAGTATTTAGAAAAGTGAAGAAGTAAAGTAAGAAAAGAATATCTAATGATAAGTTTTCGTAGCAAGCACTAAAATATAAGTTAGAATATACAAAATGTTAGTAATAATGTCACAATTACGAATCTGTATTCGGTTTGTCAAGATATGCTTGTAGATGAAAGTTAGCCTATAGAAAAGTGAAGAAGTAAAGTAAGAAAAGAATATCTAATGATAAGTTTTCGTAGCAAGCACTAAAATATAAGTTAGAATATACAAAATGTTAGTAATAATGTCACAATTACGAATCTGTATTCAGTTTGTCAAGATATGCTTGTAGATGAAAGTTAGCCTATTGAAAAGTGAAGAAGTAAAGTAAGAAAAGAATATCTAATGATAAGTTTTCGTAGCAAGCACTAAAATATAAGTTAGAATATACAAAATGTTAGTAATAATGTCACAATTACGAATCTGTATTCAGTTTGTCAAGATATGCTTGTAGATGAAAGTTAGCCTATTGAAAAGTGAAGAAGTAAAGTAAGAAAAGAATATCTAATGATAAGTTTTCGTAGCAAGCACTAAAATATAAGTTAGAATATACAAAATGTTAGTAATAATGTCACAATTACGAATCTGTATTCAGTTTTCGTCAAGATATGCTTGTAGATGAATAGTTAGCCTTTAGAAAAGTGAAGAAGTAGAGTAATGTCAGAAGATAGAATTTCAGTTTTAAGAGTATGCTTTGTAGAAGTAATAAGTATTTAGAAAAGTGAAGAAGTAAAGTAAGAAAAGAATATCTAATGATAAGTTTTCGTAGCAAGCACTAAAATATAAGTTAGAATATACAAAATGTTAGTAATAATGTCACAATTACGAATCTGTATTCGGTTTGTCAAGGATATGCTTGTAGATGAAAGTTAGCCTATAGAAAAGTGAAGAAGTAAAGTAAGAAAAGAATATCTAATGATAAGTTTTCGTAGCAAGCACTAAAATATAAGTTAGAATATCCAAAATGTTAGTTATAATATAATAATTACGAATCTGTATTCGGTTTGTCAAGATATGCTTGTAGATAAAAGTTAGCCTTTAGAAAAGTGAAGAAGTAGAGTAAGAAAAGAAGATAGAATTTCAGTTTTAAGGAGTATGCTTTGAGAAGTAATAAGTATTTAGAAAAGTGAAGAAGTAAAGTAAGAAAAGAATATCTAATGATAAGTTTTCGTAGCAAGCACTAAAATATAAGTTAGAATATACAAAATGTTAGTAATAATGTCACAATTACGAATCTGTATTCGGTTTGTCAAGATATGCTTGTAGATGAAAGTTAGCCTATAGAAAAGTGAAGAAGTAAAGTAAGAAAAGAATATCTAATGATAAGTTTTCGTAGCAAGCACTAAAATATAAGTTAGAATATACAAAATGTTAGTAATAATGTCACAATTACGAATCTGTATTCAGTTTGTCAAGATATGCTTGTAGATGAAAGTTAGCCTATTGAAAAGTGAAGAAGTAAAGTAAGAAAAGAATATCTAATGATAAGTTTTCGTAGCAAGCACTAAAATATAAGTTAGAATATACAAAATGTTAGTAATAATGTCACAATTACGAATCTGTATTCAGTTTGTCAAGATATGCTTGTAGATGAAAGTTAGCCTATTGAAAAGTGAAGAAGTAAAGTAAGAAAAGAATATCTAATGATAAGTTTTCGTAGCAAGCACTAAAATATAAGTTAGAATATCCAAAATGTTAGTAATAATGTCACAATTACGAATCTGTATTCGGTTTGTCAAGATATGCTTGTAGATGAAAGTTAGCCTTTAGAAAAGTGAAGAAGTAGAGTAAGAAAAAGAAGATAGAATAAGAAAAGAAGATAGAATTTCAGTTTTAAGGAGTATGCTTTGAGAAGTAATAAGTATTTAGAAAAGTGAAGAAGTAAAGTAAGAAAAGAATATCTAATGATAAGTTTTCGTAGCAAGCACTAAAATATAAGTTAGAATATACAAAATGTTAGTAATAATGTCACAATTACGAATCTGTATTCGGTTTGTCAAGATATGCTTGTAGATGAAAGTTAGCCTATTGAAAAGTGAAGAAGTAAAGTAAGAAAAGAATATCTAATGATAAGTTTTCGTAGCAAGCACTAAAATATAAGTTAGAATATACAAAATGTTAGTAATAATGTCACAATTACGAATCTGTATTCAGTTTGTCAAGATATGCTTGTAGATGAAAGTTAGCCTATTGAAAAGTGAAGAAGTAAAGTAAGAAAAGAATATCTAATGATAAGTTTTCGTAGCAAGCACTAAAATATAAGTTAGAATATCCAAAATGTTAGTTATAATATAATAAAAACGAATCTGTATTCGGTTTGTCAAGATATGCTTGTAGATAAAAGTTAGCCTTTAGAAAAGTGAAGAAGTAGAGTAAGAAAAGAAGATAGAATTTCAGTTTTAAGGAGTATGCTTTGAGAAGTAATAAGTATTTAGAAAAGTGAAGAAGTAAAGTAAGAAAAGAATATCTAATGATAAGTTTTCGTAGCAAGCACTAAAATATAAGTTAGAATATACAAAATGTTAGTAATAATGTCACAATTACGAATCTGTATTCGGTTTGTCAAGATATGCTTGTAGATGAAAGTTAGCCTATTGAAAAGTGAAGAAGTAAAGTAAGAAAAGAATATCTAATGATAAGTTTTCGTAGCAAGCACTAAAATATAAGTTAGAATATACAAAATGTTAGTAATAATGTCACAATTACGAATCTGTATTCAGTTTGTCAAGATATGCTTGTAGATGAAAGTTAGCCTATTGAAAAGTGAAGAAGTAAAGTAAGAAAAGAATATCTAATGATAAGTTTTCGTAGCAAGCACTAAAATATAAGTTAGAATATCCAAAATGTTAGTTATAATATAATAAAAACGAATCTGTATTCGGTTTGTCAAGATATGCTTGTAGATAAAAGTTAGCCTTTAGAAAAGTGAAGAAGTAGAGTAAGAAAAGAAGATAGAATTTCAGTTTTAAGGAGTATGCTTTGAGAAGTAATAAGTATTTAGAAAAGTGAAGAAGTAAAGTAAGAAAAGAATATCTAATGATAAGTTTTCGTAGCAAGCACTAAAATATAAGTTAGAATATACAAAATGTTAGTAATAATGTCACAATTACGAATCTGTATTCGGTTTGTCAAGATATGCTTGTAGATGAAAGTTAGCCTATTGAAAAGTGAAGAAGTAAAGTAAGAAAAGAATATCTAATGATAAGTTTTCGTAGCAAGCACTAAAATATAAGTTAGAATATCCAAAATGTTAGTTATAATATAATAAAAACGAATCTGTATTCGGTTTGTCAAGATATGCTTGTAGATAAAAGTTAGCCTTTAGAAAAGTGAAGAAGTAGAGTAAGAAAAGAAGATAGAATTTCAGTTTTAAGGAGTATGCTTTGAGAAGTAATAAGTATTTAGAAAAGTGAAGAAGTAAAGTAAGAAAAGAATATCTAATGATAAGTTTTCGTAGCAAGCACTAAAATATAAGTTAGAATATACAAAATGTTAGTAATAATGTCACAATTACGAATCTGTATTCGGTTTGTCAAGATATGCTTGTAGATGAAAGTTAGCCTATTGAAAAGTGAAGAAGTAAAGTAAGAAAAGAATATCTAATGATAAGTTTTCGTAGCAAGCACTAAAATATAAGTTAGAATATACAAAATGTTAGTAATAATGTCACAATTACGAATCTGTATTCAGTTTGTCAAGATATGCTTGTAGATGAAAGTTAGCCTATTGAAAAGTGAAGAAGTAAAGTAAGAAAAGAATATCTAATGATAAGTTTTCGTAGCAAGCACTAAAATATAAGTTAGAATATCCAAAATGTTAGTTATAATATAATAAAAACGAATCTGTATTCGGTTTGTCAAGATATGCTTGTAGATAAAAGTTAGCCTTTAGAAAAGTGAAGAAGTAGAGTAAGAAAAGAAGATAGAATTTCAGTTTTAAGGAGTATGCTTTGAGAAGTAATAAGTATTTAGAAAAGTGAAGAAGTAAAGTAAGAAAAGAATATCTAATGATAAGTTTTCGTAGCAAGCACTAAAATATAAGTTAGAATATACAAAATGTTAGTAATAATGTCACAATTACGAATCTGTATTCGGTTTGTCAAGATATGCTTGTAGATGAAAGTTAGCCTATTAGAAAAGTGAAGAAGTAAAGTAAGAAAAGAATATCTAATGATAAGTTTTCGTAGCAAGCACTAAAATATAAGTTAGAATATACAAAATGTTAGTAATAATGTCACAATTACGAATCTGTATTCGGTTTGTCAAGATATGCTTGTAGATGAAAGTTAGCCTATAGAAAAGTGAAGAAGTAAAGTAAGAAAAGAATATCTAATGATAAGTTTTCGTAGCAAGCACTAAAATATAAGTTAGAATATACAAAATGTTAGTAATAATGTCACAATTACGAATCTGTATTCAGTTTGTCAAGATATGCTTGTAGATGAAAGTTAGCCTATTGAAAAGTGAAGAAGTAAAGTAAGAAAAGAATATCTAATGATAAGTTTTCGTAGCAAGCACTAAAATATAAGTTAGAATATCCAAAATGTTAGTTATAATATAATAAAAACGAATCTGTATTCGGTTTGTCAAGATATGCTTGTAGATAAAAGTTAGCCTTTAGAAAAGTGAAGAAGTAGAGTAAGAAAAGAAGATAGAATTTCAGTTTTAAGGAGTATGCTTTGAGAAGTAATAAGTATTTAGAAAAGTGAAGAAGTAAAGTAAGAAAAGAATATCTAATGATAAGTTTTCGTAGCAAGCACTAAAATATAAGTTAGAATATACAAAATGTTAGTAATAATGTCACAATTACGAATCTGTATTCGGTTTGTCAAGATATGCTTGTAGATGAAAGTTAGCCTATTGAAAAGTGAAGAAGTAAAGTAAGAAAAGAATATCTAATGATAAGTTTTCGTAGCAAGCACTAAAATATAAGTTAGAATATACAAAATGTTAGTAATAATGTCACAATTACGAATCTGTATTCAGTTTGTCAAGATATGCTTGTAGATGAAAGTTAGCCTATTGAAAAGTGAAGAAGTAAAGTAAGAAAAGAATATCTAATGATAAGTTTTCGTAGCAAGCACTAAAATATAAGTTAGAATATCCAAAATGTTAGTTATAATATAATAAAAACGAATCTGTATTCGGTTTGTCAAGATATGCTTGTAGATAAAAGTTAGCCTTTAGAAAAGTGAAGAAGTAGAGTAAGAAAAGAAGATAGAATTTCAGTTTTAAGGAGTATGCTTTGAGAAGTAATAAGTATTTAGAAAAGTGAAGAAGTAAAGTAAGAAAAGAATATCTAATGATAAGTTTTCGTAGCAAGCACTAAAATATAAGTTAGAATATACAAAATGTTAGTAATAATGTCACAATTACGAATCTGTATTCGGTTTGTCAAGATATGCTTGTAGATGAAAGTTAGCCTATAGAAAAGTGAAGAAGTAAAGTAAGAAAAGAATATCTAATGATAAGTTTTCGTAGCAAGCACTAAAATATAAGTTAGAATATCCAAAATGTTAGTTATAATATAATAAAAACGAATCTGTATTCGGTTTGTCAAGATATGCTTGTAGATAAAAGTTAGCCTTTAGAAAAGTGAAGAAGTAGAGTAAGAAAAGAAGATAGAATTTCAGTTTTAAGGAGTATGCTTTGAGAAGTAATAAGTATTTAGAAAAGTGAAGAAGTAAAGTAAGAAAAGAATATCTAATGATAAGTTTTCGTAGCAAGCACTAAAATATAAGTTAGAATATACAAAATGTTAGTAATAATGTCACAATTACGAATCTGTATTCGGTTTGTCAAGATATGCTTGTAGATGAAAGTTAGCCTATTGAAAAGTGAAGAAGTAAAGTAAGAAAAGAATATCTAATGATAAGTTTTCGTAGCAAGCACTAAAATATAAGTTAGAATATACAAAATGTTAGTAATAATGTCACAATTACGAATCTGTATTCAGTTTGTCAAGATATGCTTGTAGATGAAAGTTAGCCTATTGAAAAGTGAAGAAGTAAAGTAAGAAAAGAATATCTAATGATAAGTTTTCGTAGCAAGCACTAAAATATAAGTTAGAATATACAAAATGTTAGTAATAATGTCACAATTACGAATCTATATTCGGTTTGTCAAGATATGCTTGTAGATGAAAGTTAGCCTATTGAAAAGTGAAGAAGTAAAGTAAGAAAAGAATATCTAATGATAAGTTTTCGTAGCAAGCACTAAAATATGAGTTAGAATATCCAAAATGTTAGTAATATTATAATAATTACGAATCTATATTCGGTTAGTCAAGATATGCTTGTAGATGAAAGTTAGCCTATTAGAAAAGTGAAGAAGTAAAGTAAGAAAAGAATATCTAATGATAAGTTTTCGTAGCAAGCACTAAAATATGAGTTAGAATATCCAAAATGTTAGTAATATTATAATAATTACGAATCTATATTCGGTTTGTCAAGATATGCTTGTAGATGAAAGTTAGCCTATTGAAAAGTGAAGAAGTAAAGTAAGAAAAGAATATCTAATGATAAGTTTTCGTAGCAAGCACTAAAATATGAGTTAGAATATCCAAAATGTTAGTAATATTATAATAATTACGAATCTATATTCGGTTTGTCAAGATATGCTTGTAGATGAAAGTTAGCCTATAGAAAAGTGAAGAAGTAAAGTAAGAAAAGAATATCTAATGATAAGTATTCGTAGCAAGCACTAAAATATGAGTTAGAATATCCAAAATGTTAGTTATATTGTCACAAATACGAATCTGTATTCGGTTTGTCAAGATATGCTTGTAGATGAAAGTTAGCCTATTGAAAAGTGAAGAAGTAAAGTAAGAAAAGAATATCTAATGATAAGTTTTCGTAGCAAGCACTAAAATATGAGTTAGAATATCCAAAATGTTAGTAATATTATAATAATTACGAATCTATATTCGGTTTGTCAAGATATGCTTGTAGATGAAAGTTAGCCTATTGAAAAGTGAAGAAGTAAAGTAAGAAAAGAATATCTAATGATAAGTTTTCGTAGCAAGCACTAAAATATGAGTTAGAATATCCAAAATGTTAGAAAAATTAAAATAATTACGAATCTGTATTCGGTTTGTCAAGATATGCTTGTAGAAGAAAGTTAGCCTATTGAAAAGTGAAGAAGTAAAGTAAGAAAAGAAGATAGTATTTCAGTTTTAAGGAGTATGCTTTGAGAAGTAATAAGTATTTAGAAAAGTGAAGAAGTAAAGTAAGAAAAGAATATCTAATGATAAGTTTTTGTAGCAAGCACTAAAATATGAGTTAGAATATCCAAAATGTTAGAAAAATTAAAATAATTACGAATCTGTATTCGGTTTGTCAAGATATGCTTGTAGAAGAAAGTTAGCCTATTGAAAAGTGAAGAAGTAAAGTAAGAAAAGAAGATAGTATTTCAGTTTTAAGGAGTATGCTTTGAGAAGTAATAATTATTTTGAAAAGTGAAGAAGTAAAGAAGAAAAGAAGATAGTATTTCAGTTTTAAGGAGTATGCTTTGAGAAGTAATAAGTATTTAGAAAAGTGAAGAAGTAAAGTAAGAAAAGAATATCTAATGATAAGTTTTCGTAGCAAGCACTAAAATATGAGTTAGAATATCCAAAATGTTAGAAAAATTAAAATAATTACGAATCTGTATTCGGTTTGTCAAGATATGCTTGTAGAAGAAAGTTAGCCTATTGAAAAGTGAAGAAGTAAAGTAAGAAAAGAAGATAGTATTTCAGTTTTAAGGAGTATGCTTTGAGAAGTAATAAGTATTTAGAAAAGTGAAGAAGTAAAGTAAGAAAAGAATATCTAATGATAAGTTTTTGTAGCAAGCACTAAAATATGAGTTAGAATATCCAAAATGTTAGAAAAATTAAAATAATTACGAATCTGTATTCGGTTTGTCAAGATATGCTTGTAGAAGAAAGTTAGCCTATTGAAAAGTGAAGAAGTAAAGTAAGAAAAGAAGATAGTATTTCAGTTTTAAGGAGTATGCTTTGAGAAGTAATAATTATTTTGAAAAGTGAAGAAGTAAAGAAGAAAAGAAGATAGTATTTCAGTTTTAAGGAGTATGCTTTGAGAAGTAATAAGTATTTAGAAAAGTGAAGAAGTAAAGTAAGAAAAGAATATCTAATGATAAGTTTTCGTAGCAAGCACTAAAATATGAGTTAGAATATCCAAAATGTTAGTTATATTGTCACAAATACGAATCTGTATTCGGTTTGTCAAGATATGCTTGTAGATGAAAGTTAGCCTATTGAAAAGTGAAGAAGTAAAGTAAGAAAAGAATATCTAATGATAAGTTTTCGTAGCAAGCACTAAAATATGAGTTAGAATATCCAAAATGTTAGAAAAATTAAAATAATTACGAATCTGTATTCGGTTTGTCAAGATATGCTTGTAGAAGAAAGTTAGCCTATTGAAAAGTGAAGAAGTAAAGTAAGAAAAGAAGATAGTATTTCAGTTTTAAGGAGTATGCTTTGAGAAGTAATAATTATTTTGAAAAGTGAAGAAGTAAAGAAGAAAAGAAGATAGTATTTCAGTTTTAAGGAGTATGCTTTGAGAAGTAATAAGTATTTAGAAAAGTGAAGAAGTAAAGTAAGAAAAGAATATCTAATGATAAGTTTTCGTAGCAAGCACTAAAATATGAGTTAGAATATCCAAAATGTTAGTTATATTGTCACAAATACGAATCTGTATTCGGTTTGTCAAGATATGCTTGTAGATGAAAGTTAGCCTATTGAAAAGTGAAGAAGTAAAGTAAGAAAAGAATATCTAATGATAAGTTTTCGTAGCAAGCACTAAAATATGAGTTAGAATATCCAAAATGTTAGTAATATTATAATAATTACGAATCTATATTCGGTTTGTCAAGATATGCTTGTAGATGAAAGTTAGCCTATTGAAAAGTGAAGAAGTAAAGTAAGAAAAGAATATCTAATGATAAGTTTTCGTAGCAAGCACTAAAATATAAGTTAGAATATCCAAAATGTTAGTTATAATATAATAAAAACGAATCTGTATTCGGTTTGTCAAGATATGCTTGTAGATAAAAGTTAGCCTTTAGAAAAGTGAAGAAGTAGAGTAAGAAAAGAAGATAGAATTTCAGTTTTAAGGAGTATGCTTTGAGAAGTAATAAGTATTTAGAAAAGTGAAGAAGTAAAGTAAGAAAAGAATATCTAATGATAAGTTTTCGTAGCAAGCACTAAAATATAAGTTAGAATATACAAAATGTTAGTAATAATGTCACAATTACGAATCTGTATTCGGTTTGTCAAGATATGCTTGTAGATGAAAGTTAGCCTATTGAAAAGTGAAGAAGTAAAGTAAGAAAAGAAGATAGTATTTCAGTTTTAAGGAGTATGCTTTGAGAAGTAATAATTATTTTGAAAAGTGAAGAAGTAAAGAAGAAAAGAAGATAGTTTTCGTAGCAAGCACTAAAATATAAGTTAGAATATACTTTGAGTAATAAGTAATAAGTTTGTCAAGATATGCTTGTAGATGAAATTTAGAAAAGTGAAGAAGTAAAGTAAGAAAAGAATATCTAATGATAAGTTTTCGTAGCAAGCACTAAAATATGAGTTAGAATATCCAAAATGTTAGAAAAATATAAAATAATTACGAATCTGTATTCGGTTTGTCAAGATATGCTTGTAGATAAAAGTTAGCCTATTAGAAAAGTGAAGAAGTAGAGTAAGAAAAGAAGATAGAATTTCAGTTTTAAGGAGTATGCTTTGAGAAGTAATAAGTATTTAGAAAAGTGAAGAAGTAAAGTAAGAAAAGAATATCTAATGATAAGTTTTCGTAGCAAGCACTAAAATATAAGTTAGAATATACAAAATGTTAGTAATAATGTCACAATTACGAATCTGTATTCGGTTTGTCAAGATATGCTTGTAGATGAAAGTTAGCCTATAGAAAAGTGAAGAAGTAAAGTAAGAAAAGAATATCTAATGATAAGTTTTCGTAGCAAGCACTAAAATATAAGTTAGAATATCCAAAATGTTAGTTATAATATAATAAAAACGAATCTGTATTCGGTTTGTCAAGATATGCTTGTAGATAAAAGTTAGCCTTTAGAAAAGTGAAGAAGTAGAGTAAGAAAAGAAGATAGAATTTCAGTTTTAAGGAGTATGCTTTGAGAAGTAATAAGTATTTAGAAAAGTGAAGAAGTAAAGTAAGAAAAGAATATCTAATGATAAGTTTTCGTAGCAAGCACTAAAATATAAGTTAGAATATACAAAATGTTAGTAATAATGTCACAATTACGAATCTGTATTCGGTTTGTCAAGATATGCTTGTAGATGAAAGTTAGCCTATTGAAAAGTGAAGAAGTAAAGTAAGAAAAGAATATCTAATGATAAGTTTTCGTAGCAAGCACTAAAATATAAGTTAGAATATACAAAATGTTAGTAATAATGTCACAATTACGAATCTGTATTCGGTTTGTCAAGATATGCTTGTAGATGAAAGTTAGCCTATTGAAAAGTGAAGAAGTAAAGTAAGAAAAGAATATCTAATGATAAGTTTTCGTAGCAAGCACTAAAATATAAGTTAGAATATCCAAAATGTTAGTTATAATATAATAAAAACGAATCTGTATTCGGTTTGTCAAGATATGCTTGTAGATAAAAGTTAGCCTTTAGAAAAGTGAAGAAGTAGAGTAAGAAAAGAAGATAGAATTTCAGTTTTAAGGAGTATGCTTTGAGAAGTAATAAGTATTTAGAAAAGTGAAGAAGTAAAGTAAGAAAAGAATATCTAATGATAAGTTTTCGTAGCAAGCACTAAAATATAAGTTAGAATATACAAAATGTTAGTAATAATGTCACAATTACGAATCTGTATTCGGTTTGTCAAGATATGCTTGTAGATGAAAGTTAGCCTATTGAAAAGTGAAGAAGTAAAGTAAGAAAAGAATATCTAATGATAAGTTTTCGTAGCAAGCACTAAAATATAAGTTAGAATATACAAAATGTTAGTAATAATGTCACAATTACGAATCTGTATTCAGTTTGTCAAGATATGCTTGTAGATGAAAGTTAGCCTATTGAAAAGTGAAGAAGTAAAGTAAGAAAAGAATATCTAATGATAAGTTTTCGTAGCAAGCACTAAAATATAAGTTAGAATATACAAAATGTTAGTAATAATGTCACAATTACGAATCTGTATTCAGTTTGTCAAGATATGCTTGTAGATGAAAGTTAGCCTATTAGAAAAGTGAAGAAGTAAAGTAAGAAAAGAATATCTAATGATAAGTTTTCGTAGCAAGCACTAAAATATAAGTTAGAATATACAAAATGTTAGTTATAATATAATAATTACGAATCTGTATTCGGTTTGTCAAGATATGCTTGTAGATAAAAGTTAGCCTTTAGAAAAGTGAAGAAGTAGAGTAAGAAAAGAAGATAGAATTTCAGTTTTAAGGAGTATGCTTTGAGAAGTAATAAGTATTTAGAAAAGTGAAGAAGTAAAGTAAGAAAAGAATATCTAATGATAAGTTTTCGTAGCAAGCACTAAAATATAAGTTAGAATATACAAAATGTTAGTAATAATGTCACAATTACGAATCTGTATTCGGTTTGTCAAGATATGCTTGTAGATGAAAGTTAGCCTATAGAAAAGTGAAGAAGTAAAGTAAGAAAAGAATATCTAATGATAAGTTTTCGTAGCAAGCACTAAAATATAAGTTAGAATTATACAAAATGTTTAGTATAATGTCACAATTACGAATCTGTATTCAGTTTGTCAAGATATGCTTGTAGATGAAAGTTAGCCTATTGAAAAGTGAAGAAGTAAAGTAAGAAAAGAATATCTAATGATAAGTTTTCGTAGCAAGCACTAAAATATAAGTTAGAATTATCCAAAATGTTAGTTATAATATAATAATTACGAATCTGTATTCGGTTTGTCAAGATATGCTTGTAGATAAAAGTTAGCCTTTAGAAAAGTGAAGAAGTAGAGTAAGAAAAGAAGATAGAATTTCAGTTTTAAGGAGTATGCTTTGAGAAGTAATAAGTATTTAGAAAAGTGAAGAAGTAAAGTAAGAAAAGAATATCTAATGATAAGTTTTCGTAGCAAGCACTAAAATATAAGTTAGAATATACAAAATGTTAGTAATAATGTCACAATTACGAATCTGTATTCGGTTTGTCAAGATATGCTTGTAGATGAAAGTTAGCCTATTGAAAAGTGAAGAAGTAAAGTAAGAAAAGAATATCTAATGATAAGTTTTCGTAGCAAGCACTAAAATATAAGTTAGAATATACAAAATGTTAGTAATAATGTCACAATTACGAATCTGTATTCAGTTTGTCAAGATATGCTTGTAGATGAAAGTTAGCCTTTAGAAAAGTGAAGAAGTAGAGTAAGAAAAGAAGATAGAATTTCAGTTTTAAGGAGTATGCTTTGAGAAGTAATAAGTATTTAGAAAAGTGAAGAAGTAAAGTAAGAAAAGAATATCTAATGATAAGTTTTCGTAGCAAGCACTAAAATATAAGTTAGAATATACAAAATGTTAGTAATAATGTCACAATTACGAATCTGTATTCGGTTTGTCAAGATATGCTTGTAGATGAAAGTTAGCCTATTGAAAAGTGAAGAAGTAAAGTAAGAAAAGAATATCTAATGATAAGTTTTCGTAGCAAGCACTAAAATATAAGTTAGAATATACAAAATGTTAGTAATAATGTCACAATTACGAATCTGTATTCAGTTTGTCAAGATATGCTTGTAGATGAAGAAAAGTTAGCCTATTTAGAAAAGTGAAGAAGTAAAGTAAGAAAAGAATATCTAATGATAAGTTTTCGTAGCAAGCACTAAAATATAAGTTAGAATATACAAAATGTTAGTAATAATGTCACAATTACGAATCTGTATTCGGTTTGTCAAGATATGCTTGTAGATGAAAGTTAGCCTATAGAAAAGTGAAGAAGTAAAGTAAGAAAAGAATATCTAATGATAAGTTTTCGTAGCAAGCACTAAAATATGAGTTAGAATATCCAAAATGTTAGTAATAATATAATAATTACGAATCTGTATTCGGTTTGTCAAGATATGCTTGTAGATGAAAGTTAGCCTTTGAGAAGTAATAAGTATTAGAAAAGTGAAGAAGTAAAGTAAGAAAAGAATATCTAATGATAAGTTTTCGTAGCAAGCACTAAAATATAAGTTAGAATATACAAAATGTTAGTAATAATGTCACAATTACGAATCTGTATTCGGTTAGTCAAGATATGCTTGTAGATGAAAGTTAGCCTATTGAAAAGTGAAGAAGTAAAGTAAGAAAAGAATATCTAATGATAAGTTTTCGTAGCAAGCACTAAAATATAAGTTAGAATATACAAAATGTTAGTAATAATGTCACAATTACGAATCTGTATTCAGTTTGTCAAGATATGCTTGTAGATGAAAGTTAGCCTATAGAAAAGTGAAGAAGTAAAGTAAGAAAAGAATATCTAATGATAAGTATTCGTAGCAAGCACTAAAATATGAGTTAGAATATACAAAATGTTAGTAATAATGTCACAATTACGAATCTGTATTCGGTTTATCAAGATATGCTTATAGATGAAAGTTAGCCTATTGAAAAGTGAAGAAGTAAAGTAAGAAAAGAATATCTAATGATAAGTTTTCGTAGCAAGCACTAAAATATGAGTTAGAATATCCAAATGTTAGTAATATTATAATAATTACGATCTATATTCGGTTTGTCTAGATATGCTTGTAGATGAAAGTTAGCCTATTGAAAAGTGAAGAAGTAAGTAAGAAAAGAATATCTAATGATAAGTTTTCGTAGCAAGCACTAAAATATGAGTTAGAATATCCAAAATGTTAGAAAAATTAAAATAATTACGAATCTGTATTCGGTTGTCAAGATATGCTTGTAGAAGAAAGTTAGCCTATTGAAAAGTGAAGAAGTAAAGTAAGAAAAGAAGATTGTATTTCAGTTTTAAGGAGTATGCTTTGAGAAGTAATAAGTATTTAGAAAAGTGAAGAAGTAAAGTAAGAAAAGAAAATCTAATGATAAGTTTTTGTAGCAAGCACTAAAATATGAGTTAGAATATCCAAAATGTT
>CAMPDV010006821.1:0-28563 GCA_946699065.1 Loxodes magnus
CATACAAAGTGGAATTAAATATTTTTTAAAGATTGGATGCTTTTAAAATCGTTGAAACTTATTTGAATTACATTTTTTGTTTTAAGTTTGGACATATCTCATACTTCACAACTCCAATTCCAAACCTCGATCACAAATTAGTTTCAGATTATTTTTTTAACTTTCTTAAAGCTTTTCTTAGCCACAAAATTTCAATTATTTTATTATTTCATACACCTTTCATTTATAATCAATTTTAAAGAATTGAAATTATAAAATTCTAAATGATAGTCACTTTTAAAAATTATTTCAAAGGGTGGAGCATTTAAACAGAAGTATTCAAATTAAAAAAAAAAAAGCTTTTAAGCGAGATATGCTAAATTTACTAGATCCATAGAATTTTTTAAATTTATCTTTATTAAAATGCTTATGACGTTCGACAAATCACCACTAAGTAAGCATTTTACAGTTTGAATATTTATTAAATTTTTAAAATTAAATCTATTTATATCCAAGCACTTCTTTTTAGTTAAAGTGGTTATTTTTATTTGAATATTATTATAGAATTTAGTTAAATAATATTTATACTTGCTTTATAAAAAAAAATTTAAATTTACTTAAAGATAAATTTTGGTTTTTTAAATTATGGATAAAAAAGGATAAGGAAAAATATAAAAAGATATAAATAAAGAGTCGTTAGCAAAGATAGTAGGTAATCTATTGTAGTGTATACTGTCACATGAGTAATCTCGTACTAGATGTCATTACAAATAAGGGTGAAATAGCTACATGAGATAAACCTAATTTTTTCGAAGGTTCTCTCTAACGGTATGAAAAAAGTCTGGTTAATAACTCAATATCTGAGTTTAATTAATCGGATTCTGAAATAAGAGTCGTAAGGTTCTCTGATGCCATCTTTAATTTTTAAAATAAGATTAGAAGAATTTAGACCTCAGCAAAAAACGTTAAAAAAATGAGAATTCCTCTATGACTTCATTCTCCAGTCTTCGGAAAGAATTTCAAGACGCAAGAAGAAGAAAATAAAAGATTTAGATTTGAAATAATTTGTTTATAGGAAGAAAAGTAAACTTTTAATTATAGACAAGTCAAATAAAGACGATATCACATTAATAAATTATTATTATTATATATGATAAAAAAGAAAATCAGATGTCAAGTTAAAAGAATTCCTTTTTTGTTTCTAAGCAGGAAGTAAAAAAAGGAAGTGAGAGGAACCGAAAAATCAAAAAAGCTAAATCCATGCCCTCAATAGCATTGGGAAAGTGCTATAAGAATATTTTAATTAATAATCCAAAAGAAGAAGAGTATTAGTATTTAATATCTTTCATTATAATAAATAAACATTATTCAAAATCCCTTTTTTAATAAAATGATTTCTGCCACAAAACTTATTCTCAATTTTATTTTACAATCAACTTTAACTAATAATTATAATTTGCTTATATTTCAGCATAAATAGAATAGATAAAGGTAATAACTTTATAAAGTTAAATAATTTAGTAAATTATCTTGTAATTTTTTTAATTCTAAATTTAAATAAAAATAATAAAAAAATAATAATGCTTATATTATAGTTATAAATATTCAAAAAGAAAGAAAATATAAAAGAAATAGTATTTTACGTTTTATAAACTACTTATTTACAGAATAATAAACAGAAAATATTGCGAAATTTTTTTATATTATCTTGTAGTAATTCTATGCAATCTATCCTAATGGAGATCGAATAAGAGAATAATAAGCTAATTGAACGAACTAAAGAAAAATATTTTAGGAAAAATTGTTACATCTGCAGGAGAACAGACCACCTATGGAGACAATGCTGGAAGAGAAAGAAGATTTAATAGAAAATATGGAATGAACTAACTTAATTTTACCCAACCAAGAATGGAGAAATTTATAAGAAGAAAGCAAGCTATATGAAGAGACAACCATTCCGAAAACTTGACAGTGAAGGGAGGAGAAGACCACCTAGAGATCAAGTTCCTATTGGTTGGATAGGGAAGTAGGAAGCTCTTAAGTAGACGATCCTTCTTTAACACTTTAATTTAATTTCATATCTTGTAGTAATTAAACTATATTTTTGCTTATTATTTAAAATTAAAAAGTAAAAATTATTTTATTATTTTTAGTTTCTAGTAATTTCATTTTTTTTCTTTAAAAAATACTTAATTTCATTTTTTTTCCAATTATAAAATATTAAATTGATTCAAAATTTGTTAATAAAAATTGCTAATAAATCGAAAAAAATAACTCTTATTAGTAGAAAAAAAAATTAATTTCCTTAGCTTTTTTATATATTTTTTTCATTTCTTAGCATTATAAAAAAATTAAATCTTTTATGAAGTGATTTATTAAAAAGTATAGCTGGAGGTTATAATTTTTTCAAATGTATAACTTTTAAAAATAAATGAAATAACTTAATATAAATTTATATTTTAAAAAAGCTTATTATCTTAGTATTTTTAAGATTTATATATATGTTTTAATTAAAAAATAGTTAAAGAATTGAAAATATTTATTTATCTAATTGTACTTTATGCGAAAATAAATTAAATATTTTTAAAATTTTACTGTTACTTTGTTTGTTTCTAACTTTACGAAAGAATATTAAAAAATTGTATTTCCTCTTATTCTACATTTTTTGCTGAAATTTATAATTATTATATAAAATGGATGTAGACTACAGTCAGGAGAACTAGTAGGCAATCTAGTACAGTGTATACTGTATTGCGAGTAATCTCGCACTAGATGCCACCACGGGGAAGGGTGAACAAGCTCAGAAGAGAAAAGCCTAGCTTGCCTGAGGGTTCTCTCTAGTAGTATAAAAGTTTGTCTGACGGGCCTTCTAATTAATGACTTAATAATTTATTCTTAATTGGGTCTTATTCAAGAAGACTGGAACATTTGATTCAAGATTCAAGAATTATCTTTAATAAGTAGATTCCCATTTGGAAAAGCTGACTTGACAAAAAGAAGTATGAGAACACTTTTTCTTAATATTAATATTGAGAGAACTGCACGCAAACGAGGCGCTACGTGTTCTATAATATTATTTATTTATTTAATTTTACATTATAGTTGTTTTATAAACTTCTGCTAATTAATTTTTAGAAATCTATATTATATGAAAGCTAAAAAATGACTTCTTTCTTCAGATATAAAATTATTTATTTTTTAGACTTTCTATAAAGAAATTAATACATTACAAGATAGTCAAAACTTTCCAGATTAAGAAGAAATCTAATTTAGCATTTATCTTTATAACTATCTGTCATAGGTTCTTATATTAAATGCTTATTCCTCATTTATTTACATTCAAACTTTATTATTTAAATAATATTTTAAACAAGTTTTATAATGCATACATTGCTAGTGCGTGGTTATAATAACTTATCGATACGCTTTATATCGCAGGTTCGATTCCCGCTATTATTAGAATTTATTCTTCTCTAAATTTTTCTAAATTTCTAGCTCCAAAAAATATTTTAATCATATTCCTACCAACAAAAAAATTAGCTCGATTTAAAAGCTAGTAAAGCTTTTTTCCTTAATTAAACCAAAAGAAATACTTCCACCTACTTCTTATTATTTTTTTCATTCAGATAAGCAAACTAGATTGATATACAATATTATAATTAAAAATAAAACTCATCCAACCCATATAATTACAATATAGTGTTCATTTATACTTTATAATAAATAACTAGAAACGTATAACTTTGAGTATATTCTAGTTTGCACAACTTTAATAAAAATTAGAAAAAGTATGCTTTGAAAGTGAGTAATAAAAGGCGAAAGAAATTTTGAGAAATAAGGGATAATTAAAAAATAACTACTTTATTTGAATATTTTGGAATAAATCTTAGTGACTAAGTCTAATTATAGAATAAATAGATACAAGCTGTAAATCTTTTAGATGAATCTTAAGAATTTAGAAACTAAAATTTTGGAAGTTAAATAAACTTTAAGGAATGATTTTTTAATTATAGCAGCCATTTACTTTCTTAGCAAACTTTCACTTATAAAACTTGGTAAAGCGGAATTAAAAATAGAAGCGATAGTCTTAAGCTTTTTAGATTGGTTAAATCCAATTTAATATATTCAAATAATTCTTAATTTGAAAGCAGATGCTTATTTACAAGAATCGGCTTTAAATATTATAAATCGGTAATTATTAAAATGCATCAAATAAAAATTCATATTTGATCATCTTAAGACTAGTGGCTTATTAGGAAAGTAGGCTATTTTAAGATTTCTAGTGGCTAAATATATTACGAAAATGACTGTGATTAAGATTTATTTAGTGTCAATTAATAAAAAGAACTAAGTATCTTTAAAACCAATTATAGGTATTAGTATTCTCTAAATAAAGTGAAAACACATAAGCTAGATAATATGAAGCACTTGTATGAAATTCTAGTAATAGAATATTTTAGAAAAATGTAGAAAAGCTTTTAAGCTATGTCTTCACTAAAAAGGGTAATAGACAAATTATCTTAAATTAATAATGTTAAATTACTTTATTTGTCTATTCGCTCTTTAAAGAGTTTTTGATGTCAAATAAAAAAATAAAAAAGTTGCTATCCAGATTTTTAGATTGGGAACTTGCTTAAAATTTAGATTGATATAACTTATTAAATTTCAGCTTAAATATACTAAATTTATCTGAACTTTCTCATAGAAAAATCTTTAATAGGATCTAAAAAGAAGATAAAAAGATTCAAAATATAACCATTTGACAGTTAAACAAAACGAACCAAAAACGAAGCAAATTTGGTGAAATAGAAAGGATTAAAATAGATATATGCTTAAAGTTGGTTAAAATGTCTCTAATTGAAAACCTTAATTTAGTTGAGTTAATATACTAAAGCAATTTTTGAAAGCTGAATTTAAAAATTTATATTATGAGTTTCTCAACTTCAAAGCTAAATAAGCATATATTATAAACAAATAAGGTTTAACTTTAGATAAAATTTATTTGATTTATATATATAAAATAATTGATCTTAAGTCCCTATTCTCTTGGTAGTAACTACATCTAAAGACTTAAATAATATAATACTTATTTAGAAAGAAATGAAGACTCTATTAAATTTAAGATAAGCAAGTATTCAATTTCATTATGATTAAATTAAGGAATATACTTATCTATGATTCTTTTAAAAGTTACTAATGAAGTATTATATTTTAAATATACCTCATTAGTTAATTTAGAAAGTTTATCTTAAACTAAGGAAATTATCTCTTTGTATATAGTATCCTAACTTTAATATAGAGATGCTTATTTGCTAGGCTTCACCTCAATTTTTCTTTTATAGATAGTTTAAATTTTATTAATTTATAGTGTCTATTCAATTTTCTTATTCACTTGAACATAATTAAATGATGAAATTTATTCCCACACCAATATTATCAATAGGAAATATCTCTAATCCTTTCTCATTAAAGCATATATATAATTAAACTATAACTAGTGCTTTCAATTTTCTTTCAAATTGAAAAATTGATTTAGATTATTATTTTTATCTAAAGAAATAAATTTATATAGTCTAAGACATTCTGAATTACAATTAAAATGAGACAGTTTAAGTTATGGTATAAGCTTGTTAACTATCCTTTATCAACTATTTTATTTTTAATATCCATTATGGATAAAAACTTTTTTATCTAAGTTTGCTATTTTTTTTCCTGGCTACTTTCTTCTAAAAATAGTGATGACTTTCTATATTCTTTGAAGCTATCTTTTACATTCTTTAACTCTTATTATAGCTATTAAATGTTGCTATCATTGCATTAATAAACTGGCTTATTTAAAAAGTTAAATCTAAGGACTGTGATATTCCCCTTGAAATTCTATGGTATAGTATTTATATTAAAAGACTATTGATTCACTTAGTCTAGCTTTTATTAAAAGCTGCATTAATATATATAGAGATCGCTTTATTTTAATCATTATCTTTTTACCTAAATAAAAACAAAGGGTTCATTGCTTTATAGTCATAGTATCATAATTATTAGGCTAAACTGAAGAAAAAAACTCTAAATAAAGGGAAATAAAATTCTCTTAGTACATATTAGAGCGTTCTAAATAATCAATGATAATCCTTATATTTAATAAAAAATCAAAGCCTCTTAAGATAAAAGCTTTAACCTCATTACACGTAAAATCTTTGATAAGCTTATTTAGCTAAATTAATATGAAAAATAGATTTAGAAATTTCTCTTTTTTTTTAAACTTTTTGAACGAAGAAAATTTATAATAGAAACTACAATTGCTAAATAATTTAACTAAAAAGGAAGATTTTATTAAATCTGTTTTTATAAATTAATGAAAAACTTAAATTCTTAAATCACTTTTCATAATCGTTTTTTGAATTCACAAATATCAAGGAATCTGAATTTTCTTATGTTTTAGTCTTGTTTTAATTTTTGTTAGAACGCAGCGACGCTAGATCCTTCAGTTCTTCTATTTCGTAAGGACTTTAAACTTTAATTACTCTCGATTCCTAATTATTCTTGTCTCTGACTTTATAAGCTTCTTTTTATTACAACGTAATTTGGATAGAGGGAAATTCTTAAGTTATTTCTTACTAATTTATTTAATTTTTTTATTAATCATTTGGCTCTTGGTCTTCTACTTCCTTTTGTTATGAATTATTCTAATAGGCAATTTTTGCTTTAAAGGGAGTTTATGAAGAAATTTCAGACTCTAAAATGAAATTTTATTTGATGGAAAATTTTTTGGATATTAGATTAATTGCTTCATTTTCAGGGTTTTTTTTCTTCGAAGTTCTCAATTTTTTTTAGAATTTGAATAGCTTCCTTTTTATAAGTCGCTTCTTCTATATTTAATTAGACCAATGTCAAAAAAAAATCTTTCCACAACTTACATGAGGCCTCCTATTGTTATCATTATTCCAACTATTGATCCAATAAGAGCTTAAATGAACGCTGAAAAAGTAAACTTAAGAGTTGAAACTGTTTTTTAATCCACTTTCTAGTATTTTCTATTTTTAATTAAGTTCTAATTCCTTCAGTTATTTGGATTTGCTACGTAGTGAAAGTAGAACCTAGTCTCTATTTATTCTTTACTCATTAGATGAAAACCTGTTTACTCTCTAATACTTCCTCAGTCAGACTTGAATACTGAAGGAATTCCTATTATGGTCATAGAAGTTGGAGTTGGGCCTCTAAATATCTCCCTTGAGGTGCGGATATTTTCATCAAGACAGTACTATATTGATTTGGAATTGAAGAAGTAGAAGTAACATTAAATTCTATCCCACTAGCGAAGCTTCTCTCTTCTAAGACTGTTAATGTTACGATAGCATTTTACGTTAAGCTGCAATCAAGCAAAGATAATCTGATTAAGCAGTTTTCCTCATCTTTTCTACATTAAATTACTCGAGCGTTTGATTGATTTATCCTTGAATTCCAAATTGCTCTAAATTAACTTCTAACGATTCCACACAATATGTTCACTCTTTATTCTAATTACTAAACTCTGTCTAGGTAATGCATTTTCCTCCGTATTAGAGGTAAGTAAGAGTGAAATAAAAATCTGCTTTGATTACCTTATAGCTCTCTAACAGAATAAGTACTGGAATCAAGGCCTTAGTTTCATTGATGTTGTCCTATAAGTAATAAATAAAGTTTATGCATATCACTAGCGAAGCAGCAAACAAAAATAAAACAGTGAAGAAGCCACCTATTCTTGTTGCTTTTTATCTAAGGATTTCTTATTTATAGTTATGCTTATTGCTGAATAAATCTATTTTATAGATTTTATCATACAAGCTTTAGGAGCAGCAAATAAATATGAAGGCTATAATAATAAGCTACCTGTTGCAACCTAAATAAGTTTCAGTTTTTCATTAATTTCTTCGTTGTCAATTTGATAGCTTTCTGGTTACTTAAAGTAGGTTTGATTAGTGGTTTAGTAGAGTTATGGTATTATTGTACCTATTGAACATTTTTAAGATTAAGGACATTAGTAACACTCTGCAAGGCCAGGAGTTGGTCCATATGTTCCATTGTTACAAGGATTACAGAACTTATGATCAGAAGCAGCTTCAAAGCCATTGAAGTTTCCCACTTCGCATGGGATACATATACCATTTTTAGTTCAGTAAGTACCTTTTGCACAAGGCATACAATTTTAGCTTTAATACAAGTAAGTACCTGCACTGCAATTTCAACCGCATTCTTCTATTGGACATCCAAAATTATATATATAAAATTAATTCTAAGATTTCTACATTTGAGCTGATGATTTTGCAACTGCTACTCCTCCGAACATTATTATTCTTCTTTAATAGTAGACCATACTATGGCCGAGCACATATCCAGGTCAAGCTCTAGTACTTTTATTCTACTACTAGAAAATAATTTCCCCTGTCTCTAAATTCATTTCGATGAAATTGTCTCTCAATAAATCTCAAAATGATCCACCGTATCAAACAATTTAGTTTTGCGATGCAGCAACTCCATATAAAGAAACGGAAAATTATAGATTTTGAGTCTCATTTATGAACTTTCACCTTTATGTTTCCAAGTTGTATTCATAAACTGCATCTGTTGGAACCTTCGATAATTTCTCACCTCCAATAACATAAAATTTATTATTTCATTAATGAGCATGACAATAATATATTTCACCTGGGCCATATAAATCATTTGAGGAAAGTAAGGTTCATTATAAGAACCAAAATTAAAAGAATATAGTTCGCTGGAAACTCTGTTCTAGCCCATTCCCCCATAAATTAGAAATTGATTCCCAATAATTACTCCACAACTTCCGTATTTACCTGCAGGATTTTATGAAAAATATTCTTATTTTTTGCCAAACTGAGGTAAATGAATCATATAAATAATATCATTGTAGATGAAATTATTATATCCAACTCCTCCTCATATCACTAGATATTTACCGTGTGTTGCTGCTACATGCTTACTTCTCTATTATGGATTTTCTCCTTAGAAATTGGGCATAGTTCATATATTAGTCTTAAAATAAAAAAATCATAATTCGTTATTTTTTATTGCGTTATGTTCTCCACCAAAGATAATCATAATGTTGGAAATTATATTTGCTGAATGAAAGGCTCTTGGCTCAGGTGTTTGCATAACTGGATATAATTATTCCCATCTTAGTATATTTTGAGTTATATTTAATCTAATGATGTCGTTTTTGCAACCAGACAAACTTCAGCCTGAGAATAAATAAAAGCAACCTTAATAAAAGGAAACAATAGCATTATCTCTCTCACTCACATCATCATTTTCTATCTTTAATTTGTATCAGACTATTTCATCTAAGTTACTAAAATCTATGTAGTAGCTCTAATTTATATTATGCTTAAATTAGAAATCTCACCCTTAGAATTAATATCATCGTTTTTATTCTCAATCAACTCATTCTCCATTCAGATATGTCCATTTAGGAAAAACTCCTTACACTGTTTTTCTCGTCCAAACACCAGAGGAAAGGTTTAGTAGATACATACTTTAATCATCGTAAATAGTTTCGTAATCTCCGTTTTTTAGAAGTAAAAGCCCGTCCAAGTAAAGTAAATTTGGCTAACGCATTTTGAGAGGCTTTTCACCTGTTGTTATTATTTATTTAAATCTTCAGTTTGAGAAGCTTAATTCTCAAAGATCATTAGTATATTGCTCTTATCCCATTCCCCCCAAAAATCAGCATTTTCCATGTCTAATCTTAATCATTTCAGTAAGTTATGCATCCCATCTTTTTAGCAGGAGGAGGTGAGCTTCCTGAAATAGTAACTTTAGTTCAATACTAAAAATCCAGACTGAAAATCCAGACATCATTTTAGTTTCCATTTTAAGTTTATCCCCCATAAAGAATTAGTAAGTTCTCATCTTCAATTTTAGAGGTACAATGACTAGTCCTTGCTTCAGGTATCTCATTGTTAGTTAAAGTCATTCTAGTTCATTTTAAGTCATGAAAGGTATATATTCAGGTATCATCTAGCATTTAAGTGGTTCCCATTCCATGAGTTATTATTAAATATTTATCAGAAAATTGCTGACCACTACTTCAATAACGTGGAGGAGGTGGAGTTCCGCTAAAGGGAAATAATGATCACTCTGACTAAGAAACCTTTAATAAAAACTCCAATATAATTAATAGCTATAAAGGCATTTTTATTTTTATAGTTAGGACTACAACTCCTCAAATAAATGGTTAAGCCAATCATTAAATGATGTCATCAAAAGAAATTATTTTCTATCTTAATACTAGTAAATTAAACCTTATAAAGCTAAGTATTTCTCTACTAAAAGTAAACATTTAAGTTAAATTTGCCTTAGTCTAAAAACATAATTATGAAGTTGGGCAAGCAACTAAAACTACAATGCATTTGCATTATATAAAATTAGTTTCTAGATTATAAGCATAGTCTTATTATAATTTTAACTCGTTTACTCTAGATTAAAAATGACAATTTTATTTCTCTTAACTAGATTCAATTTATGTAGATATTCGAAATGACTCTTGACTATGATTATTTTACTTTATCTTATAGCTTCTATGGATTTTTTTAAAATACTGTTTGAATTGAAAGAGTTATCTCATTTTATTATTTTATTTCACTAAATATTGGTTTAAAGTTAAATGATATAATAGCATAGTATTAAGATATTTTTCATAGAAAGTGTAAAGGGGCTATATGGAAGCATTTACTGTGCTGAGTATTATCGAAGCAATAATTTTATAAATGATATCATTTCTAAATATCCCATTTTTTTTAATCTGATTCCTTTATTTTTTAATTTGAATTCGCTTATTAATCTACTTTAGTCAACTTATTCTTTAAATAACTTGGTTAATAATTATCTTTAAGGTAAAAAGCTTTATCTATAGTAAAAATAATAGAAAATTAGTCTTAGGGATTTAAGCGTAAGAGTATAATGAGATTCTTTAACTTTTATTTAGAAGTCAAATTTTAAATCTCAGCCAACTATAATGCTTCTTTGAGTCTTTATGCTTCTAAATTAAGCTAAAGAATTCGCTTTTCTAGATATTGTCCTAAGCAACTCCATTTCTGTAAGTTTCTTAGTGGAATTCATCTTCTTTTTGTTGTCTAGTTTTATACTAAAATCTCAAAGAGAGACTAAAATTCTAACTACATTAAAGGCTCTTAATAAGTCTAAGAGAATCATATTAAAAGTGTAGTAATTTAGTTAGTTTAGAAGGTAAATTTTTACTCATAGTAGTTTGTAGCTTCTTTTGAGATGAAAAATTCACTTAATCTATTAATAAAATTCCTTTTATCTTAACTACCTTTTTTGACTCTTACACACTTAACTTCCTTCTTTGGAAAGTACAAATGAAGCTTCTAAAAAATAAAGAAATAAATGATTGGATATCTTTATAAATTCCAAAGATAAAAGAGTTAAAGCTTTAATATTCTAAGCATTAAGATAACAATTCCTAGTATAGCAGAGAGGAAGAATAATAAAATCAGAGTGATAGTTGCTTATCAATATTCAGTAAAATAGTCAAAACAAATTAGCGAATATTAATGTTGCTTAGATATTCTAAGGAAAATAAATGTATTTAAGACTCATTTTTAGTTTTGCGTTATTAGGATATTTATCTTAATTTTCTAATTAAAGATAGAAAGGGGTAGTTTGATAATCTATTTAGTTATAATGTAATTTAAATAAGGAGGAGTAATCCTCATACTGAGATTTTAAAATTTTTAGAGATTAGGAAGTTGATCAAAGTATGAAAACTTGTTCAAGACTCTTTGCAGGAATTAAGAGAGAACTCAAACGTATAGAATCAAATTAATAAATGCTAAAGGATGTTTACACATTTGGTCTCTTTTGGTGGCATTTAAATCTACGTCCACAGATAAAAAGAAGGATTTAAGGGATAATGCTTGGAAGACTTCAAAAAAACTTCTAATAAGCAAGAAAGATTTAATTTAAAGAGCTGCGCACATTGAGGTACTACGCCTTATATAATTTAAGTTTTTATTATATATATAATAAAATGGATGTAGACTACAGTCAGGAGAACTAGTAGGCAATCTAGTGCAGTGTATACTGTTCTAGGAGTAATCTCGCACTAGATGCCACAACGGAGAAGGGTGAACAAGCTCGGAAGAGAAAAGCCTAGCTTGCCTGAGGGTTCTCTCTAGTAGTATAAAAGTTTGTCTGACGGGCCTTCTAATTAATGACTTAATAATTTATTCTTAATTGGACCTTATTTAAGAAGACTAGAGTATTTGATTCAAAATTCAAGAATAATCTTTAATAAGTAGATTCCCATTTGGAGAAGTTGACTTGACAAAAAGTAGTATGAGAACACTTTTTCTTAATATTAATATTGAGAGAACTGCGCGCAAACGAGGTGCTACGCACTCTATAATAATCTTTATTTATTTTATATCTTAATCGATTTTACCTTAAAAAATCTATCTTTACTATTAAATCAATTCACTAAAATTAGTTATTTATATGATTTTAACTATGCCAAAATGTTGAAAAAAAGACAAAAGACTAATTAATAGTAATCAAAATATAAATTAATTAATTAATGTGATTATAGGTGTGTAGCACCTCGTTGGCGCGTATTTTTACAATATTAATATAAAAAATGCTCTCATGCTTCTAGTTGTCATTCATACTTCTATTCGTCTAATGAATCACGTCAGCTTCTCCAAATAGAGAATCTGCTTATTAAAAATTATTCTTGAGGTTTGAATCAAATACCATATTCTTCTTGAATAAGACCACAATAAGAATTAGTAATTAAGTCATTATCATAACTGTCAGTCAAACGTTCACACTGCTAGTGAGGACTTTGGGCAAGTTAGACTTGTATCTTCCGATCTTATCCACTCTTCCCCGTGGCGGTATCTAGTATGAGATTACTCGCAACGCAGTATACACTGCATCAGATTTCCTGATAGTTCTCCTGACCATAACTAACCATATATTTTAATAACAAAAATTAGAATAGAGCAATAGTTAAATAACCAGAATAGTACCACAATTATAATTCTAAATAAATCTAAATTCTTTAACTAAGAAACTATAGCCAAAAGTTAACAACTACTAAGCAAATAACTATTAAAGCTAAAACATTATCAAATATTAATTACATCCTCATGACTTAAAAAACATCTATAATACCAAAAGCTTCTTATTTTAAATAATTAAACCTTATGTACAAAATAAACAAAACTTTGACATCATATGTTTCGCTCTTTTAACGAGTTTTAAGAATTGATAGCACAAGGTTAAATATTATATTCAAATATAGTTAAAGAGATAAATAAAAATCAAATCAAATATAGATATAGATATAATTATGTCTAATAACTTAGCAAACTTTTAAAACTAAAGCATATAAATTATACTTCATTTTATTAAATCAAATTTAGCTATTTTTTTCATAAATCTTATATTATTATATAAAATGGAACCTAAGAAATAATCACTAAAAAATAATTTTCTAACTAGCAATAAGATATCCTGATTGAGGTTTTTTCGTTATAAACTGAGATATAAAAACTATAGGACGCAGTGTAGCAATTAATTAAGTAAATAAACAGCATTTTTTTCAAATTAATTAACTCTACAATGATAATAAAATCTTGAATACAGGATTAAGATTAAAAGGCTCTGAATATAAATTGAATTAAGAAATTAAAAGAGAAGAAGATAAAATATAAGAAATTAGAAATCTTAATTGAATAAACAACGAATAATCGATGATTAAAGTTATGAAAGATCCAATGGAGATTGATTAATCAAATTTAAATATTGATAAAATATAAAAAAAAATAGATGATTAATAAAGTAATAAAAAGAATATTAAATATGTGCTTATTCTGTAGAAGGTTAGGATATGTAAAAAAAGAACTGTTTGAGAAAGAAAAAAATTCCATAAAAGCAAAAAAAAATTCCCAAAAAACCTTACTAAGATTTATTGTAAGTCTGAAAGTGACCTATAAAGGAAAAAAATGATTGGTGGAAACTATAAACTCTAGCAAATAGAGTTGTTCTAAAACGAAGAAGCAAACAAATGTTTGGAAAGGACTGGGATTGGAATAAAATACCAACGATAAAGAAAGGATAGATTAGCAGCCATAGATATTTAATTTAAAAAATATGAACTTAAAAAAAATTGAACGATTTCAATGAGTTTAACAAAGATTCTTGAGATTTTTTATAGAATTGTAAATAATAAGGCAAATAAAGGCAACATCATATTAAAAATGCTATGCTATTATTTATAAATATTTCATATATATTTTCTATTTTAGTTATTTTTCATATATTTATAAAAACTATTTACCACTTTACTAAAAGAAGCTAACAAATCAGTTTAAGATCTAAAATAAATAACTTATAATCTTATGTTTACCATCAGCAAATTGATTAACGGAACCTTAAATAAGAAATTAACTAATAGATGGAAATTTAATTTAAGGCAATCGAAAGGAACTTAAGACAAATTTGAATTAGAGAACTAATTGCATGGAGTGTATCAATTAACAAACTGATCATGAATCAAGAGGTAAATATAATTCTTCCTTAGGTTTCATTTACTGAAAAGAAAAGTTAAATAATGATATTGCAAAAAATATGGTAAAAAAGATAAGAAATTACTACAGATTTTAAGACTTAGCAACAGAAAAAGGAGTTTAAAACCTATTTAATATTTATTACAACAAAACGGAAGCTTTTACTAAAAAAAAATTTAACCATAATTAGAAGCTCAAAAGATTATAGATGCATTTAGATGATGAGAGATCAATAGTGCAATTTTGATTTTCAATCACTAGCAATAGGAGAAAATAATCAAGCTATAAGAATTTACAGCCCAGAGAAAACCAGTAAAATTTATTTAGAAATATTTTGAAGATAAAAAGCGTGTATAAACTCTAATTTGGGATTAATCAAATAAAAATTATTTCACTTTAATATATTATGTTATAATTATGGATGCTGGCTACTGTCAGTTAGACTTCTAAGTTAGCCATCGTGGATAAGGGTGACAGATTTAAGAGGATAAACCTAACTTATTCATGGTTCGTGCTAAATTAAAAGTGTAACTGGTGGTATGCTACCTCCTAGTTCGGATAAAATCTTCTGGCGCCTCATGTCGTATAACAAGGCAGAAGATAAAGTGGAAGAAGTAATGACATGGAGGAGGAGTCTAATTTTAATTTTCTATAACTGAAACCTAGTTTAAGAATTTTTTTTCATTTGAAAAAAAATTCTAGAATTATGATTACGTTTGACTTCCTATTTGAAGAAAATGTAGTGTCTCCGGATTGAACCAAGCCATAACCAAGAATAAATCAAGAAAAATCTGAAAATACAAGGAAAAATATTCTAAATTCAGAGAACACTAATAGCTATTTTAAAATTAATTCGTGACAACAAATCAAAGGTGACGCCACGTTAATTAATTAATTAATTTATGTTATAATTATTAAAGTTAAATGATGATTATAAATAAATTTGATACTTTGATTACTTTTAAAATTAGCAAGTATTAATTAAATATTCTAAGCAAATTTTAATTTTGATGCTAATATTATTTATGCTGCTTGCATAATCATCCAATTACCTTCTAAAAAGTTTAATATATATGCAAAATAATCTAATTTTATACTAAATAACGTAATACAGTTTTAGATGTTTTTTATTATTTATCGTACTATTACTTTTATTTGTTGCTAGCTGTTATAAATTAATTATTTAAGCACATTTTTTATCTAAATTATAATCAAAATGTAAGCGTTACCAAAATGCTTAATCTGCTTAGAAGATTACAACTTAACTAATGCTCTTCCAACTGTCTTACCTTGTGGACATATTTACTATGGTTTGTGCTTGAATGTTCAGTACTGATTATAAGGTATATAATATTGTCCTATTTGCTAAAAAGGATTCCATTTTAGATTTGATGATGTTCCCTAAGAAAGTGATTTAATAAAAATGATATAAGAAAACAAATAACACTCATAAAAGATTTAAGATGCTAGATTGAAATTAAAAGAAACCAAAAGCTAAATTAAGGAAAAATCTAAAACTATTACAACCAAACAATCTAAAATTACTGATACTCTCATACACTTCATACAATCAAATCTATTTATACATCAAGAAGCGTACTCTTTAACTACTTCAAATTTATATCAAATTATTAAGAAAATAAAGAATCTTTAGATTTAACAAGAAGAAGTAATTGAACTTCTATATTTCCTTATTATAATATTTATTAAATTTCAAAATTGACAAATAAGAACTTAAAGGAACTATAATAGAAATAAAAAATTTATAAGCAATATAAGAAAATTTAGAATATAACTAGTAACTTTAATAGAAAAGGCATATAAATTTATTTAAAATGATATCACATAAATAAGATAGAAACTGTAAAATAATACAAGTTAAGAAGAATGCAAGATTATTTAGACAAATAAAGATAAAAAAATTAATAAATAAATAAAAATTATTATAGAGAACGTAGCACCTCATTGGCGCGCAGCTCTTTCAATATTAATATTAAGAAAAAGTGTTCTCATACTTCTTTTTGTCATTCTATTTGTTCAATGAGTCAAATCAGCTTCTCCAAATGGGGAATCTTCTTATTAAAAATTATTCTAAAATATTGAGTCAAATGCTTCAATCTTCTTGAATAAAGTCCAAATAAGAGATAGTCATTAAGTCGGTAATTAGAAGACCCGTCAGTCAAATTTTCATACTGCTAGAGAGAACCTTCTGGGTAAGTTAGGTATGTCTCAACGGAGCTTATCCACCCTTCCCCGTGGTGGCATCTAGTGCGAGATTACTCGCAATGCATTATACATTGCACCAGATTACCTACTAGTTTTTCTGACGCGGCCAACATCCATTTTATATAATAAAGCTTTAAAAAATCAAAGTTTATTCACCTTTCTGATTGATCTATTTAAAAATTAAGTTTACTTAATATATAAACATAGTAATTACGATAAATTTAAGTTTAAATGATAATTCCTGTAGGCAATTAAAGTATAGAATATTAAAATAAGTTATATTTAAATAGAGGATATAACTAGAATTTATAATAAGGATTGAAAGAAACCTAATAGTTTGATTATGAAGGTAATAGCATAAAACTTAGTGATCTAAATGGTGGAAGATATGGATTTGGAATAGCTGCAGCTTCAGAGCATCTTTATGTAGTTGGAGGATTTACTAATAATTAGCAATTTCTATAATAAGACTAAAAGTTGAAGATAGGATTCTAAAATAAATGATAAAGCTTTTCTTAATTTCCATTCTAAATAACAGTTTAGACTTTGTTAGTAGATAAAGATGAATAAAATATTTATTCTCTTGGAGGATCAAATTTGAAATTCTAAACTTTAAAAGATATATGAAAGTATAATATATAGAATGATAGATGGACTAAGTTGGATTAAAATCTTCTTGAAGCTACTGTTTGACTTATAGTTTCTTTAGAGCCTTTTATCATATTTGGAGGTTTAAAAAACTGGTTAAAGAAAGATTTTTCAAGAAGATTTATAAAAGAAAAAAAGAATAATGATAATAAAGTTAAATTTATAAAGATGTTTCTGCTTTAACGGAGATGAAAATAAGAGATAACTATGGATATATTTTACTTAAGAACAGAAAAGAATTTCAATAATGAGGATTGATTTAGAAAAATTGAGTTATAGAAGTGTTAAAATTCATAATTGATAAACATAATAATATTTATATTATATGTATTATTAATATTATTTATAATAAATATAGTTTCATATAATTATAATAATAATATAAACTAACTGTCGATATAAATGTTTACCTTCTTCAGGGATTTTGACCTGATTGGGAGGCCCATCAAGTTTTACGTGGCAGGGTTCCACGACCTTTTTTGTTAGGAAGGTTAACCAACTTGCTCTCTCTAAGTTTTGCCATTAAAATATTCTTTTCTTGTAAATTCCTCTCTTGTTATTCACAGTCTTGAGATCTGCCTTAGAGTTTTTTCTTCTCTTACTTGAAGGTTTTTAAAGTCTTTACAGTTTCTAATTAAGTGTTATGTTGATTTGCAATATCAACATCTTTTTCTGACTACTTGCTTTTTTTGTCTCATGATAAGGATTCTTTCTATTTTATCTAATCTTTCAGAAATTCTTTATTTTTTTTCCTCTTAAGTTGAGGCAATATTTTGTTATTAGATTTGAAGAAGTGACTACTAGTATTCAGGGTTTTCTATCTACATTGGTACTACTTAACTAGATGGTTGCTAGGACTGTAATCATATTTATTCTCTTGCTATGTGCTTATTTGTGACAAGTAAAGTCTTTAATTGGTCGAGTTCTTAAATTAAATTTAAAATAAAAGAGTTTTTTGACGTCTTTAATTGCAAGAATTGCTTCTTTCTATTCATCTTTAGCTTCTTCCTTTTTTGCTTTCTCCATTTCTAGAATCTCAAGTCTCCTTGTCATTAGTTTCTTGTGAAAGTCTAAATACTCCAATTTAGGCCTTGAAAATGAGTTTAGATATTCTTGATCGAATAGTATAAGGGGCCTTAAGTCATAATTTCCGATCTTTTCCGATAATAAATTCATTGTGTTTAAATAATACACACATTTAAAGATATTCTCGAAAGTCTCATACTCTCCACACATACAATAGGGATTATCAATGGGGTAATGACGATCTTAAAGATCCTTACAAAAATTATAAGTTTAGGTTCTAAGTCTATACATCCTGATAATTTTTCGTCTATACTATTTGTTTAATTTCGTATAAGTAATTTGTGGAAATTGTTAAAGATTACCAAATTATTCAATATACTTTAGCTGTTTTCATTCTCATAAATTTTTAGTAGCTACTTTATAGAAATATTGTTGTATTTTGTCTCTCATATGTTTAATAAATGTTTTAAGATTGAAATTATTCTATTAATTCTGCAGATCGATATTATAAAGGTCTGATAATTGCTACACTTAATCGTAGTGTTGAAATCCTTTTTTCCATATATTAATGAAAAGAGAGCCTATTGTTGATCTTGGAAAATCAATACTTTCTTATTTCATTTTATAGTAGAATCTGAAGAATTTTATAGCCTTAATATGCTTAAAAGGTAATCAATTCAGGTCTATATAACATAATTCATTAAATGTTGAAATTGCTACTTAACAAGCTTTTCTTGAAATTAATCTCATGCTTGATTCTATTCTGTTCAGAACTCCAGTTGCTCCTTTTTGAATACTTCATGGTACTAAGTCACTCCATATTCTGCTTTAGGTAATGTAAGTTCTATATAGCAATACTCATTTAAAGTATGTTCAGGTGCTTAAATGACTTTTCTTGCTATCAATCTCATGCTTTTATCAATTTTATTTAATGTTGCAGTAATTCCATTTTAGATAGATCAAGATACCAATTCTCCTCCATATTGTTATACTTGGCTATTTTAAATAAATATTATATTTGTCTAGATTTAAGACAAAAAAAGAATTTAAAAATGGTTATATCAGCGATAAAGTAATTATAAGTGTAAACAATTAAAATAAATTAAGTTATTTAAATTGTTTTGAAATTTAGTCAGGGAAATTATTAAAATGAGCTACTTTAATACAAAAATTATTTAAGTAAGTTATAAAATTAAAAATGGAGAAAAAAGAAATACAATTTACTAAAAAAAGCTTGCTTTTACGAAAAATCTTAAGATAACGAAAAGATTTCTTGGAACAATACCACTTCTTCTATTTAAATATGAAATATTACCAAATTTATGCTTCTAAAAACTTGTTAATAAGATCAATTACGATAAAAGCAAAGGTATTTCTTTAATATTTTTAGACTAATCCCTTACTGGGCACTTCTCATATGTTTACTCGGTAGTTATTTCCCCTGATTAGAAATAAATTGTATCAGCATCTTACGATAAAACGATAAAGATCTGAGATTTTCATATTGGTTTTCTCTTAAAAAATTTGACTGGACATAATTCTTACGTTTACTAGGTAGTTATCTCTGCTGACTAGAAATAAATTGTATCTAGCTCTGCAGACTCCTCAATAAATATCTGGAATTTCTAGACTGGTACTCTCCTAAAAACTTTGATTAGACACTGCTCATCTATTTACTAGGTAATTATGAGTCCTGATTAGAAATGAATAATTTCAGCATCTAACGATAAAACAATAAAGATCTGGGATTTCCTTTCTGGTCAGCTTGAACGAACTCTTTCTAGGCACTCTAGCTCAGTTTTTTCGGTAATTGTGTCTTAGGATAATAGGTATATAATATCGGGTTCCTATGACAATTCAATTAAGATATGGGACTTCTCTACTGGTTGGCTAGTTTGTACTCTTCAAGGGTATATAGAATTATATAAAGTATTTAACTTAGTACTGATTCTAGCGTTATATTTTCTGGTTCTTATGATTAAACAATCAAGATAAGGAACTTTATAATGGGCGAATATATACAGACTCTTTAAAAGAATAAATCATCAATAGAATCTATAGCATTAAGTAGTGACAATAGATGGTTAGTATCTGGAGATTAGGATAGTATGTGAGAAAGTAGAGAATTGCAAGTTGCGAATTAGATATAAACTAATTTAAGACTAATTATATTTTACGATTTAGTAGTTAATAATAAAAACTAAACGAAGCTAAGTAATACACTTTAAATTGCTTAATATTTTAAAAAGATTAAAGTTCTCCATTTTTTTAATTAAAGGAAAATATCGATTATGTTTACGTGTATTATTCATATTTATTTTAAAAGATAATTATACAGATTAGTTTTTTGTATTATAAGATATTTTGTTTCTCATAGAAATTGATTTAGATCATGTTTTTGTATGTTTACAAATTTATATAAATTTTTTGGGCTTTTTCTATTTAGTTGATAAATATGAATATTTCTTAGCTTTTTTTTAAGTTTCAAAGTCTTTTCCATTATCGTTTCAAAGCAAGTTGAAAATTTTTTTAATTAAAATAACACTGTAATCAGATTTAACAAGGTCTATAATTGATTGATTATTATAAAGTCAGGTTTAGCTCTTTTTTACTGTTCTTAGGTTCTAATGAATTTCTCGAAGATGGCGGAACCTCATTTTATATCTTTTACATTTTGATATTTCTTTTGTAAATTGATTCTAAATATTATAAGTTTATTAACAAGCATATTTATAGAATTCCTATTACTTTGAAAAATGTTGTCTAACTTAAAAACACTTCTAAAATAATCTCTTTTAAAGTCTATTATTAGAATGACAGAAAGTATAACTTTCATTTTATAAAGTAAACTAGTTTATGTCAGAGAACTACAGTAAGGTTTTTAAGTGAAGTAAAGCATATAAAATTAAGACACTATGGCCGAGTGGTTAAGGCGACAGACTTGAAATCTGTTGGGTTCTCCCACGCAGGTTCAAATCCTGCTGGTGTCGTTTTTAGTAAACTCTTAATAAAAAATGATACTTATTGTAGTGAAACAATTAATTATAGATGCCCTTGTAGCCTAATGGATAAGGCGCTTCCCTCCTAAGGAAGAGATTGCGGGTTCAAGTCCCGTCAAGGGTGTTTTTTTATATAAAATTTAAATATTTTGTTAATGAATATATTGATTGCTTAAGTCATATAAAAAAAGATGACAGTGGTGGGATTTGAACCCACGCCCCGAAAGACTAGCGCCTAAAGCTAGCGCCTTGGACCACTCGGCCACACTGTCTTACCAATATAGTGAGAAGAAAGAAATAAAAAGTCTAAACTTTTTTAATGAGAATGATATTTTGTTGATGTGATAAACCTTAAGAAATGTTTCATTTTTAAGAAACATTTTTTTTAAATCTTTTTATTTCATTGAACAGCATTTACTATTCTTTTTTTGCTTCATATTAGCTCCAAAAACAAGTTTTTAAAACTATTAAATAATATAAAAGTTTTATTGTTTTCTTTATTTACTTTTTTAAATATTTTTTTTGATCTTCTATTTCCTTCTTAAATTCTCTTTTTCATTAGATTCGAAAACAACAAGAATATTTTTATGAAGAGCGCACTTTTTTCGTGCTCAGCTCTTTGCATTTATATATGTTCGTTGCTTCAAGTATAGAAGGTCTTTCCTTATTAGTTACATATCTTGCTCATTTTCCTCTATTTTATCTCTTGTTCTTCTATCATCGCTTTAATAGATTTTTATTGCTTAATATGTTTTTTCTTACATATTTTACTAATTTTAATTTCTAATTCTTTTCTTCTTTAACAAGCTTTTTTATACTCATAAAAATTATCCTTTTCCTGCTCTATATTCTTTTCCTATTTATTTTTTTCATTCAAATTTCTTTTCTATATTTTCCTTTTTTCTAATGAATCTTTGATATAATCTTTTATTATATCATTTAAATAGGGTGCAAACCCCTTTCCTTCGGATGCTGCTTGGAGGCAAGGCAACAAAAAATTAGCGCGGAGGATAAATCGGAGGAAGAGAAACCAAGAGAAAGAAGATGCGACAAGCTGGAGAACTCTGAATGCCAGGAGGAAACTTTCTTCATCATAGGAAATATACCCGTAATCGCATCCTATGCTTTGGAAGGAAAAATTACAGGGACGTACAGGAAGAGGATAGAATAAAAAAATGTTCGACATGAAATAAAATGAATTAAAATAACACTGTAATCAGATTTAACAAGGTCTATAATTGATTGATTATTATAAAGTCAGGTTTAGCTCTTTTTTACTGTTCTTAGGTTCTAATGAATTTCTCGAAGATGGCGGAACCTCATTTTATATCTTTTACATTTTGATATTTCTTTTGTAAATTGATTCTAAATATTATAAGTTTATTAACAAGCATATTTATAGAATTCCTATTACTTTGAAAAATGTTGTCTAACTTAAAAACACTTCTAAAATAATCTCTTTTAAAGTCTATTATTAGAATGACAGAAAGTATAACTTTCATTTTATAAAGTAAACTAGTTTATGTCAGAGAACTACAGTAAGGTTTTTAAGTGAAGTAAAGCATATAAAATTAAGACACTATGGCCGAGTGGTTAAGGCGACAGACTTGAAATCTGTTGGGTTCTCCCGCGCAGGTTCAAATCCTGCTGGTGTCGTTTTTAGTAAACTCTTAATAAAAAATGATACTTATTGTAGTGAAACAATTAATTATAGATGCCCTTGTAGCCTGGATGCCTTTATTTACTTTTAGTGTGAATCTAGTCATTTGCAAGATAAGTATTGTTTACATAACTAAATAACTAAATGATTTCAATTTTTAATTTAAATCGAAATAATTAAAAAAGTTTATAAAGAAATATCCGATAAAACTAGATTAGTCTAGTTGAATTTTTCAAGATGATGCTAAAATATTACTCAATTTGTTTTATTTGTTAGAAGCAAGAGAAGACGATTTTTTTTAATATTTTTTTTATTGCTTACATTAAGCTTTAGAATTAAGATTCTAAGAAATTGAAATTTAAGATTTTATAAAGGTTCATTATTTAACCTGTATGAATTTAAGGAGATTTTCGATAAGATATAAAATTATAGTTTTAGAATTATTTATCAATTTAGTGGATAAATAGCTGATCTTACACTGAATTTGATGGAGTTCTTTTATCAGTTTATATTTTTAAGTTTAATAATCTCAGGATAAAGTTATACAGATTAATAAAATCTTAAGAAAGTAATAAGAAACTTAAAATTTATCGGCTCTACAGGAAAAGTAATGATCTATTTTAACTCCAACGATAAAGCCTCAATTCAATTAATAATTTAGAATTTTAGGAAAGACAATTGAAGCTAATTATAAATTAAGAATATAGGATTATATTGTCTAGCTTTTAATTTCGTTTTTAATTTCAATTAATAGTTTTTGTGAGGAGATGGAAGCACTTGAATCTTTCAAGATAACTGATAGTTATCATGTCCTTTTAAAGAAAGAGAAAGAAAATAATTAAAAAATGAATATGTAATTAAATATGCTGTATTAATTACAATTGTATTTTTATAAGTGGTGGTTTCTTTATTGGAAATAAAAGCAAATTACAATTATGAGTTTGTTAATCTTGAAAGAGTATTTGTAATGTCTATTTGAGACTTTATTTATATCTTGCGTTTACTTTTTTATTTCTTATAGATTGTATCAGTAGGACCCGATATATCTAGCTACGGAAATTTGGTATAGTTTATTATAAACTGCGTTTAATTAGATTTTGTAAAAATTTTTGTTGATTCGAATAATAAGCAATACTCTAAAAATATAGTTGCATGTATTTTTGCTGTTTTATGAATTATATACTTTTTATCTATCCTACTTCGGCTTGAACTTTCATGATGAACAATTTTCTATTTAATATGAAGCGTATCTTATTATATAGGGCCTTTCTTAACTTATAGCTTTTTTCTCCCTTTAAATTGAAATTTTATGGATCTGTTTATTTGCTTGGAAGGAGTAGATTGAAATCACGATGGAAAAATACAATTTTGAGAGTCTTTTCATTATAAAGATTGCAGCTGAAAATGCTGATAAGGAGTTCATCTTAAGCCTGTAATTTTATGTTCAATCTACTTTTTAATTTATTAAATTTATGGAACTAAAACAGTTCTGATGTGACAGGAGCTTTATGGATGGTTAATGAAAGTAAAATATAAAAAAGTTTCCTAGTAATTTTAAGAGTCCTGCTGATAGTATTATGTTCCTTTAGCATTGTTTTATAAAAGTAGAATAAAATAATACATGCTGTGGTTTATCTGTTAGCTATGCTTTTTCTTTTCTATTATACTTATAAGTTGAATCCATGTAACTATCCTAATTGGGAATTCTTATATTTCTTTCTTATAATATTAATCATGCTGTAATTTTAATTTTTAGATTGTCCCTTTCTTAATTTTATATTGATGAAAGAAATTATTTAAGTTCATTTTTTATAGGCTGCTTAATTACTAGTTAATTAGGCTATAAATTTCAAAGCAAATATAAAACTTTGATTACTATTTTTGAGTTGGACGAAACATATTTATTCAGATGATCATTCTAATGCAAAAAGAATTAGAATCTACTTTACTTTTACATTTAGAACTAGATAACCTATCTTAATTTTAGAAAATTATTTAAAGGATGCTAGTATCTTTCTTCAATGTTAAAGACCAAATTTACTATTCCGTTTTATTTAACGATGAATTTGGCCACTGCTTGTCAGTACTTGCTCCATATTTTATTCCTTACCACTTGTATCACTTCTTAGTTTATGGCCTTTTTTTTACTAAATTAGTATTTTCCAGATAGTGGTTAAAATAAACTGCGACCGCCATATCTGATAGATCATCATAAGTATTTTAGTAGACTCTTACTATTAAGTCTTCAGGGACGTTGGTTGAAATAAGTTGCTCATTCTTTTGCTAAATTATTGCTTAGGTTTTTTACTTTTTTTACCACTTCATTCCTTTCTTATTTTATACTCCTCCTTTTAGTGAAGTCTGTCCAACCATAGATATATTGATATCCTTTTTTCTGCTGAGTGTATTATTATATCATGCTTCTTCAATCGGTGAATTTGGTTCGGTGTATTCTGAGTGCTTGAGTTATGAGTCTAGTTTCCATTCATAATAAAGAAGGTAGGATTTATTAAAGCGAAGATCTGGTAGAAGAAGAAAGCGCTTCAGGTTTTCTCTCCTATTTTGAGGTGGTATAAAAGCCCTTCTTGAAGCAAACCTTTTTTTTAATTATACAAAGAAAGCAGACATAATAACCCATAAAAAGCAATAAGATCATTTATTATATATATCATAAAATGTATTTATTGAATCATAAATCAAGAAAGCAATACAGAAGATTATTTTATTTTAGTTAATAAAAGGATCAAGACCAATATGTATATAAAATAGAAGATATCAATTTAAAAATCTAACGATTACTCAAAATATATACTAATATCATATAACTATATCAAGAAGAGAAACTGAGAGTGAAAATAAAGAAAAAGAAAAAGAGAAGAACATAAAAATGAAAAAGTATTAAATAGTATATTTCGTACTTAAAAAAACAAATACGATGAAAGAAATTTCATAAAAAATATAAATCCCAGTTCTTAGTTGAAATCTTCTTCATATGCTTCACACTGAGTTGCTGACATTTTATTTTTTTGAATGAGTGAAAAATAAAAATGTTACTTAATATTTTATTGTATAGATATCACTTAAGAAAGTAACTGAAGGTAATTTGTTTTGCATTAATTATATGAGATTACTTATTAAATTCAAAAATAGTTATTACCTACTTTTAAAATTATTACATTAATGGAAGATTTTTCCCTCTGAATCTAAATCATTATACAACTTTAAAGAGGAATTAGTGAAAGTCACTTCTAAGCTATACTGCTAACTAAAACTAAATCATCCAAAAATTCGTTTATTAACTAATTTTCCAACCTTTTATCTTCTAAAACGAAGGAAAAATATCTAGGAAGATAAAGAAAAGTAAGAAAATAATAGGCTTTCAAAGGAAGTAGTTCAACTATAGAAACTGATAAAAAGAAGAGGAAGAAGATTTAAAAATAGTACGATATGCTTAGAATGATAATAAATGGTTAAATGGTTTAACTTGATCTTAGTGATTTTGAAGCTAAGTATTTAATAAACTTAATCAACATTAGAGAAATATCCAATTAGATTAATCTATAAAATGGATTTAATAAGTACTTTCTAAGGTAGAATAAATGCTTAATATTATAATGTATACTTTTTAATATATCAAGAGGATAAGTTAGAAGAGATATTTAATTATTGTATTTTCTTATATGAGATAGATTAGTAAGAAAGATATTTGAGTGCTTTTAGTAATTTAAAAATTAAAAAATAGATAAGAGGCGACTTTGAATGGAAGTAGTCTTAGAGCTCAGTCTTTAAATCCTTATCTCTAATTTTCTTTATTAGTAACACTCTAGTTGAGACGTTAAGAGATTTAATGCTTAACCTAGCAAATAAACTTTCCTCTCAGCTTTCTTTAAAATACTTCATATTTTTTTCGTTTATTAATGTCCATGGTGCATATTTTCTCTACTTAAATCATTTTTATATTCCTTTTAAAATGTTGTTTAAGTTTCTTAATTAATTTCATCTAGGAAAATATTTAATTGATTTTTCCTATCTTTTTTTGATGCAGTCTAAATTTTCTCTTGCTTCTTATCTCATTTTAATATAATTATCAATTTCTTAGCATCCTTATCTAATTAGATATTTTACTTATTTCGCCTGCTATTAGGATATTTTCTTAGTTTTATTGATTTTGCTGTATATTAGTACCTTCTCATTTAATTTGCTACAAAGCCCCACATATCGCTTTGGTCGCTTCTTGGATGTGTTCTGATCATTAGTCATAGTATGTTTTTCTATTAAATTTTCGAATTCACTAAAATCTATTTTCTCGAATCATTATTTGAATCTCTCTTGAATCTTCTATACCTTTAATTTTTTAAAATTTATCCTTTTAATTTACGGACTTTTGCGATATTCTTCCGCAATTTTTATCTTTATTTTACCTGACTAACAATCTCCTATTGGTCTCTATTAAAAGAATTTTGCGCTTGATAATGTTAGGCGTGATATATTGATTTGTTAAGAAGTAATCTATTTTGAATTTTCCTTTCCCTTATGTTATGATGAAGGTTGAATCTTTACATTCTAAATGATAATCTCTCATCAAGTTAAGTAAGTATTAGCCTGCTAATCTGCTCATATGGTAAAAATTGGGAAATATTCACATTAAAGTCCCCTAATATTAAAATTTACAATCCTTTGCTACTTGCTGCTATTATGTATTATTATAGACTTTCATAAAAGGTTATTATTTAATCAGAGTCGGATTTTGTAGTGTATATATGTTTATCAAAGCCAGCTGATCATCAAGTGCTAAATCTATTAATCTTCCTCTCTAAAATAATTTTGTTTGATTGAGATCCGCTATATCCAATACTTTGGTTCCGAGGATAATTCCATCTTTTATATAAAATGCTACTCCTTTGCAGTGTTTTGTACAACCTTTAAATATTTCATCGACATATTTTAAAGAAATATATTTAAGTCAGCTCTACGAATTGTTTGCTTCTAAATATTCAATTCTGATTTTTGCTGAATAATTATATCGCATTCTATTCTTATGATTTACAAATCAGGTATGCGATTTTTCCTTCAAGCTATTATACATTTCATAAAAATTTAAAATTCTCCTATTGCATAATTTTGAGTTCTTGATGTGTATTTTGCAAATCATAATTTGATTGAGATAGATCTTGTTAGAATAAACTTTTTGCAAAAAATGTTTAATTTTTTATATAAAATATTAGTAATTTTTTAGTTTTTACTTAATTTGATTCCTTTTTAGTAACTTTTCTTTATTTTTAATTTTTGCTTTTTTTATTATTTTTACTATTTTGAAAGTTTTATCAAATCTACTATAAACTTAGTTCGTCATAAAGGATTTTATAATTATTTAATAATGTATTTATTTTGATAGGAAGTTTTCTTATTAGTTAATATAGCAGTAAATCTATAATCT
>CAMPDV010006822.1:0-16535 GCA_946699065.1 Loxodes magnus
AAAGTAATAAAATGAGAAAGATGAGATTTCAAAGAAAAGTGAAGTAGAAAAGGAAGTAAAAGAGTCTGAAGATCATAATTGAAAGTAATAAAATGAGAAAGATGAGATTTCAAAGAAAAGTAAAGTAGAAAAGGAAGTAAAAGAGTCTGAAGATCATAATTGAAAGTAATAAAATGAGAAAGATGAGATTTCAAAGAAAAGTGAAGTAGAACAGCAAGTAAAAGAGTCTGAAGATTATAATTGAAAGTAATAAAATGAGAAAGAGAGATGAGATTTCAAAGAAAAGTGAAGTAGAACAGCAAGTAAAAGAGTCTGAAGATCATAATTGAAAATAATAAAATGAGAAAGAGAGATGAGATTTCAAAGAAAAGTGAAGTAGAAAAGCAAGTAAAAAAGTCTGAAGATCATAATTGAAAGTAATAAAATGAGAAAGATGAGATTTCAAAGAAAAGTGAAGTAGAAAAGGAAGTAAAAGAGTCTGAAGATCATAATTGAAAGTAATAAAATGAGAAAGATGAGATTTCAAAGAAAAGTGAAGTAGAAAAGGAAGTAAAAGAGTCTGAAGATCATAATTGAAAGTAATAAAATGAGAAAGATGAGATTTCAAAGAAAAGTGAAGTAGAAAAGGAAGTAAAAGAGTCTGAAGATCATAATTGAAAGTAATAAAATGAGAAAGATGAGATTTCAAAGAAAAGTGAAGTAGAAAAGGAAGTAAAAGAGTCTGAAGATCATAATTGAAAGTAATAAAATGAGAAAGATGAGATTTCAAAGAAAAGTGAAGTAGAAAAGGAAGTAAAAGAGTCTGAAGATCATAATTGAAAGTAATAAAATGAGAAAGATGAGATTTCAAAGAAAAGTGAAGTAGAAAAGGAAGTAAAAGAGTCTGAAGATCATAATTGAAAGTATAAAATGAGAAAGATGAGATTTCAAAGAAAAGTGAAGTAGAAAAGGAAGTAAAAGAGTCTGAAGATCATAATTGAAAGTAATAAAATGAGAAAGATGAGATTTCAAAGAAAAGTGAAGTAGAAAAGGAAGTAAAAGAGTCTGAAGATCATAATTGAAAGTAATAAAATGAGAAAGATGAGATGAGATTTCAAAGAAAAGTGAAGTAGAAAAGGAAGTAAAAGAGTCTGAAGATCATAATTGAAAGTAATAAAATGAGAAAGATGAGATTTCAAAGAAAAGTGAAGTAGAAAAGGAAGTAAAAAAGTCTGAAGATCATAATTGAAAGTAATAAAATGAGAAAGATGAGATTTCAAAGAAAAGTGAAGTAGAAAAGGAAGTAAAAGAGTCTGAAGATCATAATTGAAAGTAATAAAATGAGAAAGATGAGATTTCAAAGAAAAGTGAAGTAGAAAAGGAAGTAAAAGAGTCTGAAGATCATAATTGAAAGTAATAATTGAAAATGAGATTTCAAAGAAAAGTGAAGTAGAAAAGGAAGTAAAAGAGTCTGAAGATCATAATTGAAAGTAATAAAATGAGAAAGATGAGATTTCAAAGAAAAGTGAAGTAGAACAGCAAGTAAAAGAGTCTGAAGATCATAATTGAAAGTAATAAAATGAGAAAGATGAGATTTCAAAGAAAAGTGAAGTAGAAAAGGAAGTAAAAGAGTCTGAAGATCATAATTGAAAGTAATAAAATGAGAAAGAGAGATGAGATTTCAAAGAAAAGTGAAGTAGAAAAGGAAGTAAAAGAGTCTGAAGATCATAATTGAAAGTAATAAAATGAGAAAGATGAGATTTCAAAGAAAAGTGAAGTAGAAAAGGAAGTAAAAGAGTCTGAAGATCATAATTGAAAGTAATAAAATGAGAAAGATGAGATTTCAAAGAAAAGTGAAGTAGAAAAGGAAGTAAAAGAGTCTGAAGATCATAATTGAAAGTAATAAAATGAGAAAGATGAGATTTCAAAGAAAAGTGAAGTAGAAAAGGAAGTAAAAGAGTCTGAAGATCATAATTGAAAGTAATAAAATGAGAAAGATGAGATTTCAAAGAAAAGTGAAGTAGAAAAGGAAGTAAAAGAGTCTGAAGATCATAATTGAAAGTAATAAAATGAGAAAGATGAGATTTCAAAGAAAAGTGAAGTAGAAAAGGAAGTAAAAGAGTCTGAAGATCATAATTGAAAGTAATAAAATGAGAAAGATGAGATTTCAAAGAAAAGTGAAGTAGAAAAGGAAGTAAAAGAGTCTGAAGATCATAATTGAAAGTAATAAAATGAGAAAGATGAGATTTCAAAGAAAAGTGAAGTAGAAAAGGAAGTAAAAGAGTCTGAAGATCATAATTGAAAGTAATAATTGAAAATGAGATTTCAAAGAAAAGTGAAGTAGAAAAGGAAGTAAAAAAGTCTGAAGATCATAATTGAAAGTAATAAAATGAGAAAGATGAGATTTCAAAGAAAAGTGAAGTAGAAAAGGAAGTAAAAGAGTCTGAAGATCATAATTGAAAGTAATAAAATGAGAAAGAGAGATGAGATTTCAAAGAAAAGTGAAGTAGAAAAGGAAGTAAAAGAGTCTGAAGATCATAATTGAAAGTAATAAAATGAGAAAGATGAGATTTCAAAGAAAAGTGAAGTAGAAAAGGAAGTAAAAGAGTCTGAAGATCATAATTGAAAGTAATAAAATGAGAAAGATGAGATTTCAAAGAAAAGTGAAGTAGAAAAGGAAGTAAAAGAGTCTGAAGATCATAATTGAAAGTAATAAAATGAGAAAGATGAGATTTCAAAGAAAAGTGAAGTAGAAAAGGAAGTAAAAGAGTCTGAAGATCATAATTGAAAGTAATAAAATGAGAAAGATGAGATTTCAAAGAAAAGTAAAGTAGAAAAGGAAGTAAAAGAGTCTGAAGATCATAATTGAAAGTAATAAAATGAGAAAGATGAGATTTCAAAGAAAAGTGAAGTAGAAAAGGAAGTAAAAGAGTCTGAAGATCATAATTGAAAGTAATAATTGAAAATGAGATTTCAAAGAAAAGTGAAGTAGAAAAGGAAGTAAAAAAGTCTGAAGATCATAATTGAAAGTAATAAAATGAGAAAGATGAGATTTCAAAGAAAAGTGAAGTAGAAAAGGAAGTAAAAGAGTCTGAAGATCATAATTGAAAGTAATAAAATGAGAAAGAGAGATGAGATTTCAAAGAAAAGTGAAGTAGAAAAGGAAGTAAAAGAGTCTGAAGATCATAATTGAAAGTAATAAAATGAGAAAGATGAGATTTCAAAGAAAAGTGAAGTAGAAAAGGAAGTAAAAGAGTCTGAAGATCATAATTGAAAGTAATAAAATGAGAAAGATGAGATTTCAAAGAAAAGTGAAGTAGAAAAGGAAGTAAAAGAGTCTGAAGATCATAATTGAAAGTAATAAAATGAGAAAGATGAGATTTCAAAGAAAAGTGAAGTAGAAAAGGAAGTAAAAGAGTCTGAAGATCATAATTGAAAGTAATAAAATGAGAAAGATGAGATTTCAAAGAAAAGTGAAGTAGAAAAGGAAGTAAAAGAGTCTGAAGATCATAATTGAAAGTAATAAAATGAGAAAGATGAGATTTCAAAGAAAAGTGAAGTAGAAAAGGAAGTAAAAGAGTCTGAAGATCATAATTGAAAGTAATAAAATGAGAAAGATGAGATTTCAAAGAAAAGTGAAGTAGAAAAGGAAGTAAAAGAGTCTGAAGATCATAATTGAAAGTAATAAAATGAGAAAGATGAGATTTCAAAGAAAAGTAAAGTAGAAAAGGAAGTAAAAGAGTCTGAAGATCATAATTGAAAGTAATAAAATGAGAAAGATGAGATTTCAAAGAAAAGTGAAGTAGAAAAGGAAGTAAAAGAGTCTGAAGATCATAATTGAAAGTAATAATTGAAAATGAGATTTCAAAGAAAAGTGAAGTAGAAAAGGAAGTAAAAAAGTCTGAAGATCATAATTGAAAGTAATAAAATGAGAAAGATGAGATTTCAAAGAAAAGTGAAGTAGAAAAGGAAGTAAAAGAGTCTGAAGATCATAATTGAAAGTAATAAAATGAGAAAGAGAGATGAGATTTCAAAGAAAAGTGAAGTAGAAAAGGAAGTAAAAGAGTCTGAAGATCATAATTGAAAGTAATAAAATGAGAAAGAGAGATGAGATTTCAAAGAAAAGTGAAGTAGAAAAGGAAGTAAAAAAGTCTGAAGATCATAATTGAAAGTAATAAAATGAGAAAGATGAGATTTCAAAGAAAAGTGAAGTAGAAAAGCAAGTAAAAGAGTCTGAAGATCATAATTGAAAGTAATAAAATGAGAAAGATGAGATTTCAAAGAAAAGTGAAGTAGAAAAGGAAGTAAAAGAGTCTGAAGATCATAATTGAAAGTAATAAAATGAGAAAGATGAGATTTCAAAGAAAAGTGAAGTAGAAAAGGAAGTAAAAGAGTCTGAAGATCATAATTGAAAGTAATAAAATGAGAAAGAGAGATGAGATTTCAAAGAAAAGTGAAGTAGAAAAGGAAGTAAAAGAGTCTGAAGATCATAATTGAAAGTAATAAAATGAGAAAGATGAGATTTCAAAGAAAAGTGAAGTAGAAAAGGAAGTAAAAGAGTCTGAAGATCATAATTGAAAGTAATAAAATGAGAAAGATGAGATTTCAAAGAAAAGTGAAGTAGAAAAGGAAGTAAAAGAGTCTGAAGATCATAATTGAAAGTAATAAAATGAGAAAGATGAGATTTCAAAGAAAAGTGAAGTAGAAAAGGAAGTAAAAGAGTCTGAAGATCATAATTGAAAGTAATAAAATGAGAAAGATGAGATTTCAAAGAAAAGTGAAGTAGAAAAGGAAGTAAAAGAGTCTGAAGATCATAATTGAAAGTAATAAAATGAGAAAGATGAGATTTCAAAGAAAAGTGAAGTAGAAAAGGAAGTAAAAGAGTCTGAAGATCATAATTGAAAGTAATAAAATGAGAAAGATGAGATTTCAAAGAAAAGTAAAGTAGAAAAGGAAGTAAAAGAGTCTGAAGATCATAATTGAAAGTAATAAAATGAGAAAGATGAGATTTCAAAGAAAAGTGAAGTAGAACAGCAAGTAAAAGAGTCTGAAGATTATAATTGAAAGTAATAAAATGAGAAAGAGAGATGAGATTTCAAAGAAAAGTGAAGTAGAACAGCAAGTAAAAGAGTCTGAAGATCATAATTGAAAATAATAAAATGAGAAAGAGAGATGAGATTTCAAAGAAAAGTGAAGTAGAAAAGCAAGTAAAAAAGTCTGAAGATCATAATTGAAAGTAATAAAATGAGAAAGATGAGATTTCAAAGAAAAGTGAAGTAGAAAAGGAAGTAAAAGAGTCTGAAGATCATAATTGAAAGTAATAAAATGAGAAAGATGAGATTTCAAAGAAAAGTGAAGTAGAAAAGGAAGTAAAAGAGTCTGAAGATCATAATTGAAAGTAATAAAATGAGAAAGATGAGATTTCAAAGAAAAGTAAAGTAGAAAAGGAAGTAAAAGAGTCTGAAGATCATAATTGAAAGTAATAAAATGAGAAAGATGAGATTTCAAAGAAAAGTGAAGTAGAACAGCAAGTAAAAGAGTCTGAAGATTATAATTGAAAGTAATAAAATGAGAAAGAGAGATGAGATTTCAAAGAAAAGTGAAGTAGAACAGCAAGTAAAAGAGTCTGAAGATCATAATTGAAAATAATAAAATGAGAAAGAGAGATGAGATTTCAAAGAAAAGTGAAGTAGAAAAGCAAGTAAAAAAGTCTGAAGATCATAATTGAAAGTAATAAAATGAGAAAGATGAGATTTCAAAGAAAAGTGAAGTAGAAAAGGAAGTAAAAGAGTCTGAAGATCATAATTGAAAGTAATAAAATGAGAAAGATGAGATTTCAAAGAAAAGTGAAGTAGAAAAGGAAGTAAAAGAGTCTGAAGATCATAATTGAAAGTAATAAAATGAGAAAGATGAGATTTCAAAGAAAAGTGAAGTAGAAAAGGAAGTAAAAGAGTCTGAAGATCATAATTGAAAGTAATAAAATGAGAAAGAGAGATGAGATTTCAAAGAAAAGTGAAGTAGAAAAGGAAGTAAAAGAGTCTGAAGATCATAATTGAAAGTAATAAAATGAGAAAGATGAGATTTCAAAGAAAAGTGAAGTAGAAAAGGAAGTAAAAGAGTCTGAAGATCATAATTGAAAGTAATAAAATGAGAAAGATGAGATTTCAAAGAAAAGTGAAGTAGAAAAGGAAGTAAAAGAGTCTGAAGATCATAATTGAAAGTAATAAAATGAGAAAGATGAGATTTCAAAGAAAAGTGAAGTAGAAAAGGAAGTAAAAGAGTCTGAAGATCATAATTGAAAGTAATAAAATGAGAAAGATGAGATTTCAAAGAAAAGTGAAGTAGAAAAGGAAGTAAAAGAGTCTGAAGATCATAATTGAAAGTAATAAAATGAGAAAGATGAGATTTCAAAGAAAAGTGAAGTAGAAAAGGAAGTAAAAGAGTCTGAAGATCATAATTGAAAGTAATAAAATGAGAAAGATGAGATTTCAAAGAAAAGTAAAGTAGAAAAGGAAGTAAAAGAGTCTGAAGATCATAATTGAAAGTAATAAAATGAGAAAGATGAGATTTCAAAGAAAAGTGAAGTAGAAAAGGAAGTAAAAGAGTCTGAAGATCATAATTGAAAGTAATAATTGAAAATGAGATTTCAAAGAAAAGTGAAGTAGAAAAGGAAGTAAAAAAGTCTGAAGATCATAATTGAAAGTAATAAAATGAGAAAGATGAGATTTCAAAGAAAAGTGAAGTAGAAAAGGAAGTAAAAGAGTCTGAAGATCATAATTGAAAGTAATAAAATGAGAAAGAGAGATGAGATTTCAAAGAAAAGTGAAGTAGAAAAGGAAGTAAAAGAGTCTGAAGATCATAATTGAAAGTAATAAAATGAGAAAGAGAGATGAGATTTCAAAGAAAAGTGAAGTAGAAAAGGAAGTAAAAAAGTCTGAAGATCATAATTGAAAGTAATAAAATGAGAAAGATGAGATTTCAAAGAAAAGTGAAGTAGAAAAGCAAGTAAAAGAGTCTGAAGATCATAATTGAAAGTAATAAAATGAGAAAGATGAGATTTCAAAGAAAAGTGAAGTAGAAAAGGAAGTAAAAGAGTCTGAAGATCATAATTGAAAGTAATAAAATGAGAAAGATGAGATTTCAAAGAAAAGTGAAGTAGAAAAGGAAGTAAAAGAGTCTGAAGATCATAATTGAAAGTAATAAAATGAGAAAGATGAGATTTCAAAGAAAAGTGAAGTAGAAAAGGAAGTAAAAGAGTCTGAAGATCATAATTGAAAGTAATAAAATGAGAAAGATGAGATTTCAAAGAAAAGTAAAGTAGAAAAGGAAGTAAAAGAGTCTGAAGATCATAATTGAAAGTAATAAAATGAGAAAGATGAGATTTCAAAGAAAAGTGAAGTAGAACAGCAAGTAAAAGAGTCTGAAGATTATAATTGAAAGTAATAAAATGAGAAAGAGAGATGAGATTTCAAAGAAAAGTGAAGTAGAACAGCAAGTAAAAGAGTCTGAAGATCATAATTGAAAATAATAAAATGAGAAAGAGAGATGAGATTTCAAAGAAAAGTGAAGTAGAAAAGCAAGTAAAAAAGTCTGAAGATCATAATTGAAAGTAATAAAATGAGAAAGATGAGATTTCAAAGAAAAGTGAAGTAGAAAAGGAAGTAAAAGAGTCTGAAGATCATAATTGAAAGTAATAAAATGAGAAAGATGAGATTTCAAAGAAAAGTGAAGTAGAAAAGGAAGTAAAAGAGTCTGAAGATCATAATTGAAAGTAATAAAATGAGAAAGATGAGATTTCAAAGAAAAGTGAAGTAGAAAAGGAAGTAAAAGAGTCTGAAGATCATAATTGAAAGTAATAAAATGAGAAAGAGAGATGAGATTTCAAAGAAAAGTGAAGTAGAACAGCAAGTAAAAGAGTCTGAAGATCATAATTGAAAATAATAAAATGAGAAAGATGAGATTTCAAAGAAAAGTGAAGTAGAAAAGCAAGTAAAAGAGTCTGAAGATCATAATTGAAAGTAATAAAATGAGAAAGATGAGATTTCAAAGAAAAGTGAAGTAGAAAAGGAAGTAAAAGAGTCTGAAGATCATAATTGAAAGTATAAAATGAGAAAGATGAGATTTCAAAGAAAAGTGAAGTAGAAAAGGAAGTAAAAGAGTCTGAAGATCATAATTGAAAGTAATAAAATGAGAAAGATGAGATTTCAAAGAAAAGTGAAGTAGAAAAGGAAGTAAAAGAGTCTGAAGATCATAATTGAAAGTAATAAAATGAGAAAGAGAGATGAGATTTCAAAGAAAAGTGAAGTAGAAAAGGAAGTAAAAGAGTCTGAAGATCATAATTGAAAGTAATAAAATGAGAAAGATGAGATTTCAAAGAAAAGTGAAGTAGAAAAGGAAGTAAAAGAGTCTGAAGATCATAATTGAAAGTAATAAAATGAGAAAGAGAGATGAGATTTCAAAGAAAAGTGAAGTAGAAAAGGAAGTAAAAGAGTCTGAAGATCATAATTGAAAGTAATAAAATGAGAAAGATGAGATTTCAAAGAAAAGTGAAGTAGAAAAGGAAGTAAAAGAGTCTGAAGATCATAATTGAAAGTAATAAAATGAGAAAGATGAGATTTCAAAGAAAAGTGAAGTAGAAAAGGAAGTAAAAGAGTCTGAAGATCATAATTGAAAGTAATAAAATGAGAAAGATGAGATTTCAAAGAAAAGTGAAGTAGAAAAGGAAGTAAAAGAGTCTGAAGATCATAATTGAAAGTAATAAAATGAGAAAGAGAGATGAGATTTCAAAGAAAAGTGAAGTAGAAAAGGAAGTAAAAGAGTCTGAAGATCATAATTGAAAGTAATAAAATGAGAAAGATGAGATTTCAAAGAAAAGTGAAGTAGAACAGCAAGTAAAAGAGTCTGAAGATCATAATTGAAAGTAATAAAATGAGAAAGATGAGATTTCAAAGAAAAGTGAAGTAGAAAAGGAAGTAAAAGAGTCTGAAGATCATAATTGAAAGTAATAAAATGAGAAAGATGAGGATTCAAAGAAAAGTGAAGTAGAAAAGGAAGTAAAAGAGTCTGAAGATCATAATTGAAAGTAATAAAATGAGAAAGAGAGATGAGATTTCAAAGAAAAGTGAAGTAGAAAAGGAAGTAAAAGAGTCTGAAGATCATAATTGAAAGTAATAAAATGAGAAAGATGAGATTTCAAAGAAAAGTGAAGTAGAACAGCAAGTAAAAGAGTCTGAAGATCATAATTGAAAGTAATAAAATGAGAAAGATGAGATTTCAAAGAAAAGTGAAGTAGAAAAGCAAGTAAAAGAGTCTGAAGATCATAATTGAAAGTAATAAAATGAGAAAGATGAGATTTCAAAGAAAAGTGAAGTAGAAAAGGAAGTAAAAGAGTCTGAAGATCATAATTGAAAGTAATAAAATGAGAAAGATGAGATTTCAAAGAAAAGTGAAGTAGAAAAGGAAGTAAAAGAGTCTGAAGATCATAATTGAAAGTAATAATTGAAAATGAGATTTCAAAGAAAAGTGAAGTAGAACAGCAAGTAAAAGAGTCTGAAGATCATAATTGAAAGTATAAAATGAGAAAGAGAGATGAGATTTCAAAGAAAAATGAAGTAGAACAGCAAGTAAAAGAGTCTGAAGATCATAATTGAAAGTAATAAAATGAGAAAGATGAGATTTCAAAGAAAAATGAAGTAGAACAGCAAGTAAAAGAGTCTGAAGATCATAATTGAAAGTAATAAAATGAGAAAGATGAGATTTCAAAGAAAAGTGAAGTAGAAAAGGAAGTAAAAGAGTCTGAAGATCATAATTGAAAGTAATAAAATGAGAAAGAGAGATGAGATTTCAAAGAAAAGTGAAGTAGAAAAGGAAGTAAAAGAGTCTGAAGATCATAATTGAAAGTAATAAAATGAGAAAGATGAGATTTCAAAGAAAAGTGAAGTAGAAAAGGAAGTAAAAGAGTCTGAAGATCATAATTGAAAGTAATAATTGAAAATGAGATTTCAAAGAAAAGTGAAGTAGAAAAGGAAGTAAAAAAGTCTGAAGATCATAATTGAAAGTAATAAAATGAGAAAGATGAGATTTCAAAGAAAAGTGAAGTAGAAAAGGAAGTAAAAGAGTCTGAAGATCATAATTGAAAGTAATAATTGAAAATGAGATTTCAAAGAAAAGTGAAGTAGAAAAGGAAGTAAAAGAGTCTGAAGATCATAATTGAAAGTAATAAAATGAGAAAGATGAGATTTCAAAGAAAAGTGAAGTAGAAAAGCAAGTAAAAGAGTCTGAAGATCATAATTGAAAGTAATAAAATGAGAAAGATGAGATTTCAAAGAAAAGTGAAGTAGAAAAGCAAGTAAAAGAGTCTGAAGATCATAATTGAAAGTAATAAAATGAGAAAGATGAGATTTCAAAGAAAAGTGAAGTAGAAAAGGAAGTAAAAAAGTCTGAAGATCATAATTGAAAGTAATAAAATGAGAAAGATGAGATTTCAAAGAAAAGTGAAGTAGAAAAGGAAGTAAAAGAGTCTGAAGATCATAATTGAAAGTAATAAAATGAGAAAGAGAGATGAGATTTCAAAGAAAAGTGAAGTAGAAAAGGAAGTAAAAGAGTCTGAAGATCATAATTGAAAGTAATAAAATGAGAAAGATGAGATTTCAAAGAAAAGTGAAGTAGAAAAGGAAGTAAAAGAGTCTGAAGATCATAATTGAAAGTAATAAAATTGAAAGAGAGATGAGATTTCAAAGAAAAGTGAAGTAGAAAAGGAAGTAAAAGAGTCTGAAGATCATAATTGAAAGTAATAATTGAAAATGAGATTTCAAAGAAAAGTGAAGTAGAAAAGGAAGTAAAAAAGTCTGAAGATCATAATTGAAAGTAATAAAATGAGAAAGATGAGATTTCAAAGAAAAGTGAAGTAGAAAAGCAAGTAAAAGAGTCTGAAGATCATAATTGAAAGTATTAAAATTGAAAGAGAGATGAGATTTCAAAGAAAAGTGAAGTAGAAAAGGAAGTAAAAGAGTCTGAAGATCATAATTGAAAGTAATAAAATTAGAAAGATGAGATTTCAAAGAAAAATGAAGTAGAACAGCAAGTAAAAGAGTCTGAAGATCATAATTGAAAGTAATAAAATGAGAAAGATGAGATTTCAAAGAAAAGTGAAGTAGAAAAGGAAGTAAAAGAGTCTGAAGATCATAATTGAAAGTAATAAAATGAGAAAGAGAGATGAGATTTCAAAGAAAAGTGAAGTAGAAAAGGAAGTAAAAGAGTCTGAAGATCATAATTGAAAGTAATAAAATGAGAAAGATGAGATTTCAAAGAAAAGTGAAGTAGAAAAGGAAGTAAAAGAGTCTGAAGATCATAATTGAAAGTAATAAAATGAGAAAGATGAGATTTCAAAGAAAAGTGAAGTAGAAAAGGAAGTAAAAGAGTCTGAAGATCATAATTGAAAGTAATAAAATTAGAAAGATGAGATTTCAAAGAAAAATGAAGTAGAACAGCAAGTAAAAGAGTCTGAAGATCATAATTGAAAGTAATAAAATGAGAAAGAGAGATGAGATTTCAAAGAAAAGTGAAGTAGAAAAGGAAGTAAAAGAGTCTGAAGATCATAATTGAAAGTAATAAAATGAGAAAGAGAGATGAGATTTCAAAGAAAAGTGAAGTAGAAAAGCAAGTAAAAAAGTCTGAAGATCATAATTGAAAGTAATAAAATGAGAAAGATGAGATTTCAAAGAAAAGTGAAGTAGAAAAGGAAGTAAAAGAGTCTGAAGATCATAATTGAAAGTAATAAAATGAGAAAGATGAGATTTCAAAGAAAAGTGAAGTAGAAAAGGAAGTAAAAGAGTCTGAAGATCATAATTGAAAGTAATAAAATGAGAAAGATGAGATTTCAAAGAAAAGTGAAGTAGAACAGCAAGTAAAAGAGTCTGAAGATCATAATTGAAAGTAATAAAATGAGAAAGATGAGATTTCAAAGAAAAGTGAAGTAGAAAAGCAAGTAAAAGAGTCTGAAGATCATAATTGAAAGTAATAAAATGAGAAAGATGAGATTTCAAAGAAAAGTGAAGTAGAAAAGGAAGTAAAAGAGTCTGAAGATCATAATTGAAAGTAATAAAATGAGAAAGATGAGATTTCAAAGAAAAGTGAAGTAGAAAAGGAAGTAAAAGAGTCTGAAGATCATAATTGAAAGTAATAATTGAAAATGAGATTTCAAAGAAAAGTGAAGTAGAACAGCAAGTAAAAGAGTCTGAAGATCATAATTGAAAGTATAAAATGAGAAAGAGAGATGAGATTTCAAAGAAAAATGAAGTAGAACAGCAAGTAAAAGAGTCTGAAGATCATAATTGAAAGTAATAAAATGAGAAAGATGAGATTTCAAAGAAAAATGAAGTAGAACAGCAAGTAAAAGAGTCTGAAGATCATAATTGAAAGTAATAAAATGAGAAAGAGATGAGATTTCAAAGAAAAGTGAAGTAGAAAAGCAAGTAAAAGAGTCTGAAGATCATAATTGAAAGTAATAAAATGAGAAAGATGAGATTTCAAAGAAAAGTGAAGTAGAAAAGGAAGTAAAAGAGTCTGAAGATCATAATTGAAAGTAATAATTGAAAATGAGATTTCAAAGAAAAGTGAAGTAGAAAAGGAAGTAAAAAAGTCTGAAGATCATAATTGAAAGTAATAAAATGAGAAAGATGAGATTTCAAAGAAAAGTGAAGTAGAAAAGGAAGTAAAAGAGTCTGAAGATCATAATTGAAAGTAATAATTGAAAATGAGATTTCAAAGAAAAGTGAAGTAGAAAAGGAAGTAAAAGAGTCTGAAGATCATAATTGAAAGTAATAAAATGAGAAAGATGAGATTTCAAAGAAAAGTGAAGTAGAAAAGCAAGTAAAAGAGTCTGAAGATCATAATTGAAAGTAATAAAATGAGAAAGATGAGATTTCAAAGAAAAGTGAAGTAGAAAAGCAAGTAAAAGAGTCTGAAGATCATAATTGAAAGTAATAAAATGAGAAAGATGAGATTTCAAAGAAAAGTGAAGTAGAAAAGGAAGTAAAAAAGTCTGAAGATCATAATTGAAAGTAATAAAATGAGAAAGATGAGATTTCAAAGAAAAGTGAAGTAGAAAAGCAAGTAAAAGAGTCTGAAGATCATAATTGAAAGTATTAAAATTGAAAGAGAGATGAGATTTCAAAGAAAAGTGAAGTAGAAAAGGAAGTAAAAGAGTCTGAAGATCATAATTGAAAGTAATAAAATTAGAAAGATGAGATTTCAAAGAAAAGTGAAGTAGAACAGCAAGTAAAAGAGTCTGAAGATCATAATTGAAAGTAATAAAATGAGAAAGATGAGATTTCAAAGAAAAGTGAAGTAGAAAAGGAAGTAAAAGAGTCTGAAGATCATAATTGAAAGTAATAAAATGAGAAAGAGAGATGAGATTTCAAAGAAAAGTGAAGTAGAAAAGGAAGTAAAAGAGTCTGAAGATCATAATTGAAAGTAATAAAATGAGAAAGATGAGATTTCAAAGAAAAGTGAAGTAGAAAAGGAAGTAAAAGAGTCTGAAGATCATAATTGAAAGTAATAAAATGAGAAAGATGAGATTTCAAAGAAAAGTGAAGTAGAAAAGGAAGTAAAAGAGTCTGAAGATCATAATTGAAAGTAATAAAATTAGAAAGATGAGATTTCAAAGAAAAATGAAGTAGAACAGCAAGTAAAAGAGTCTGAAGATCATAATTGAAAGTAATAAAATGAGAAAGATGAGATTTCAAAGAAAAGTGAAGTAGAAAAGGAAGTAAAAGAGTCTGAAGATCATAATTGAAAGTAATAAAATGAGAAAGAGAGATGAGATTTCAAAGAAAAGTGAAGTAGAAAAGCAAGTAAAAAAGTCTGAAGATCATAATTGAAAGTAATAAAATGAGAAAGATGAGATTTCAAAGAAAAGTGAAGTAGAAAAGGAAGTAAAAGAGTCTGAAGATCATAATTGAAAGTATTAAAATTGAAAGAGAGATGAGATTTCAAAGAAAAGTGAAGTAGAAAAGGAAGTAAAAGAGTCTGAAGATCATAATTGAAAGTAATAAAATTAGAAAGATGAGATTTCAAAGAAAAATGAAGTAGAACAGCAAGTAAAAGAGTCTGAAGATCATAATTGAAAGTAATAAAATGAGAAAGATGAGATTTCAAAGAAAAGTGAAGTAGAAAAGGAAGTAAAAGAGTCTGAAGATCATAATTGAAAGTAATAATTGAAAATGAGATTTCAAAGAAAAGTGAAGTAGAAAAGGAAGTAAAAAAGTCTGAAGATCATAATTGAAAGTAATAAAATGAGAAAGATGAGATTTCAAAGAAAAGTGAAGTAGAAAAGCAAGTAAAAGAGTCTGAAGATCATAATTGAAAGTAATAAAATGAGAAAGATGAGATTTCAAAGAAAAGTGAAGTAGAAAAGGAAGTAAAAAAGTCTGAAGATCATAATTGAAAGTAATAAAATGAGAAAGATGAGATTTCAAAGAAAAGTGAAGTAGAAAAGCAAGTAAAAGAGTCTGAAGATCATAATTGAAAGTATTAAAATTGAAAGAGAGATGAGATTTCAAAGAAAAGTGAAGTAGAAAAGGAAGTAAAAGAGTCTGAAGATCATAATTGAAAGTAATAAAATTAGAAAGATGAGATTTCAAAGAAAAGTGAAGTAGAACAGCAAGTAAAAGAGTCTGAAGATCATAATTGAAAGTAATAAAATGAGAAAGATGAGATTTCAAAGAAAAGTGAAGTAGAAAAGGAAGTAAAAGAGTCTGAAGATCATAATTGAAAGTAATAAAATGAGAAAGAGAGATGAGATTTCAAAGAAAAGTGAAGTAGAAAAGGAAGTAAAAGAGTCTGAAGATCATAATTGAAAGTAATAAAATGAGAAAGATGAGATTTCAAAGAAAAGTGAAGTAGAAAAGGAAGTAAAAGAGTCTGAAGATCATAATTGAAAGTAATAAAATGAGAAAGATGAGATTTCAAAGAAAAGTGAAGTAGAAAAGGAAGTAAAAGAGTCTGAAGATCATAATTGAAAGTAATAAAATTAGAAAGATGAGATTTCAAAGAAAAATGAAGTAGAACAGCAAGTAAAAGAGTCTGAAGATCATAATTGAAAGTAATAAAATGAGAAAGATGAGATTTCAAAGAAAAGTGAAGTAGAAAAGGAAGTAAAAGAGTCTGAAGATCATAATTGAAAGTAATAAAATGAGAAAGAGAGATGAGATTTCAAAGAAAAGTGAAGTAGAAAAGCAAGTAAAAAAGTCTGAAGATCATAATTGAAAGTAATAAAATGAGAAAGATGAGATTTCAAAGAAAAGTGAAGTAGAAAAGGAAGTAAAAGAGTCTGAAGATCATAATTGAAAGTATTAAAATTGAAAGAGAGATGAGATTTCAAAGAAAAGTGAAGTAGAAAAGGAAGTAAAAGAGTCTGAAGATCATAATTGAAAGTAATAAAATTAGAAAGATGAGATTTCAAAGAAAAATGAAGTAGAACAGCAAGTAAAAGAGTCTGAAGATCATAATTGAAAGTAATAAAATGAGAAAGATGAGATTTCAAAGAAAAGTGAAGTAGAAAAGGAAGTAAAAGAGTCTGAAGATCATAATTGAAAGTAATAAAATGAGAAAGAGAGATGAGATTTCAAAGAAAAGTGAAGTAGAAAAGCAAGTAAAAGAGTCTGAAGATCATAATTGAAAGTAATAAAATGAGAAAGATGAGATTTCAAAGAAAAGTGAAGTAGAAAAGCAAGTAAAAGAGTCTGAAGATCATAATTGAAAGTAATAAAATGAGAAAGAGAGATGAGATTTCAAAGAAAAGTGAAGTAGAAAAGGAAGTAAAAGAGTCTGAAGATCATAATTGAAAGTAATAAAATGAGAAAGATAAGATTTCAAATAAAAGTGAAGTGAAAAGGAAGTAAAAGAGTCTGAAGATCATAATTGAAAGTAATAATGGAAAATGAGATAAGATTTCAAATAAAAGTGAAGTAGAAAAGGAAGTAAAAGAGTCTGAAGATCATAATTGAAAGTAATAAAATGAGAAAGATGAGATTTCAAAGAAAAGTGAAGTAGAAAAGGAAGTAAAAGAGTCTGAAGATCATAATTGAAAGTAATAATGGAAAATGAGATAAGATTTCAAAGAAAAGTGAAGTAGAAAAGGAAGTAAAAGAGTCTGAAGATCATAATTGAAAGTAATAAAATGAGAAAGATAAGATTTCAAAGAAAAGTGAAGTAGAAAAGGAAGTAAAAGAGTCTGAAGATCATAATTGAAAGTAATAATGGAAAATGAGATAAGATTTCAAATAAAAGTGAAGTAGAAAAGGAAGTAAAAGAGTCTGAAGATCATAATTGAAAGTAATAAAATGAGAAAGATGAGATTTCAAAGAAAAGTGAAGTAGAAAAGGAAGTAAAAGAGTCTGAAGATCATAATTGAAAGTAATAAAATGAGAAAGATGAGATTTCAAAGAAAAGTGAAGTAGAAAAGCAAGTAAAAGAGTCTGAAGATCATAATTGAAAGTAATAAAATGAGAAAGATGAGATTTCAAAGAAAAGTGAAGTAGAAAAGGAAGTAAAAG
>CAMPDV010006823.1:0-25106 GCA_946699065.1 Loxodes magnus
AAGATCATAATTGAAAGTATCAAGAAGTTAAATAAGATTTCTAAGAAAAGTGAATAAGAAAAGTAAGAAAAGGAGTCTGAAGATCATAATTGAAAGTATCAAGAAGTTAAATAAGATTTCTAAGAAAAGTGAAGTAGAAAAGCAAGTAAAAGAGTGTGAAGATCATAATTGAAAGTATCAAGAAGTTAAATAAGATTTCTAAGAAAAGTGAAGTAGAAAAGCAAGTAAAAGAGTGTGAAGATCATAATTGAAAGTAATAAAATGAAAAGGAGAGATGAGATTTCTAAGAAAAGTGAATAAGAAAAGTAAGTTAAAGAGTGTGAAGATCATAATTGAAAGTAATAAAATGAAAAAGAGAGATTAGATTTCAAAGAAAAGTGAATAAGAAAAGCAAGTAAAAGAGTGTGAAGATCATAATTGAAAGTATCTAGAAGTTAAATAAGATTTCTAAGAAAAGTGAAGTAGAAAAGCAAGTAAAAGAGTGTGAAGATCATAATTGAAAGTAATAAAATGAGAAGGAGAGATGAGATTTCTAAGAAAAGTGAATAAGAAAAGTAAGAAAAAGAGTGTGAAGATCATAATTGAAAGTAATAAAATGAGAAAGAGAGATTAGATTTCAAAGAAAAGTGAATAAGAAAAGCAAGCAAAAGAGTGTGAAGATCATAATTGAAAGTAATAAAATGAGAAGGAGAGATGAGATTTCTAAGAAAAGTGAATAAGAAAAGTAAGTAAAAGAGTGTGAAGATCATAATTGAAAGTAATAAAATGAAAAAGAGAGATTAGATTTCAAAGAAAAGTGAATAAGAAAAGCAAGTAAAAGAGTGTGAAGATCATAATTGAAAGTATCTAGAAGTTAAATAAGATTTCTAAGAAAAGTGAAGTAGAAAAGCAAGAAAAAGAGTCTGAAGATCATAATTGAAAGTAATAAAATGAGAAGGAGAGATGAGATTTCAAAGAAAAGTGAATAAGAAAAGCAAGTAAAAGAGTGTGAAGATCATAATTGAAAGTATCTAGAAGTTAAATAAGATTTCTAAGAAAAGTGAACTAGAAAAGTAAGAAAAAGAGTAAGAAGATCATAATTGAAAGTAATAAAATGAGAAAGAGAGATTAGATTTCAAAGAAAAGTGAATAAGAAAAGCAAGTAAAAGAGTGTGAAGATCATAATTGAAAGTATCAAGAAGTTAAATAAGATTTCTAAGAAAAGTGAACTAGAAAAGTAAGAAAAAGAGTAAGAAGATCATAATTGAAAGTAATAAAATGAGAAGGAGAGATGAGATTTCAAAGAAAAGTGAATAAGAAAAGCAAGTAAAAGAGTGTGAAGATCATAATTGAAAGTATCTAGAAGTTAAATAAGATTTCTAAGAAAAGTGAACTAGAAAAGTAAGAAAAAGAGTAAGAAGATCATAATTGAAAGTAATAAAATGAGAAGGAGAGATGAGATTTCAAAGAAAAGTGAATAAGAAAAGTAAGTAAAAGAGTGTGAAGATCATAATTGAAAGTAATAAAATGAAAAAGAGAGATTAGATTTCAAAGAAAAGTGAATAAGAAAAGCAAGTAAAAGAGTGTGAAGATCATAATTGAAAGTATCTAGAAGTTAAATAAGATTTCTAAGAAAAGTGAAGTAGAAAAGTAAGAAAAAGAGTCTGAAGATCATAATTGAAAGTAATAAAATGAGAAAGAGAGATGAGATTTCAAAGAAAAGTGAATAAGAAAAGCAAGCAAAAGAGTCTGAAGATCATAATTGAAAGTAATAAAATGAGAAGGAGAGATGAGATTTCTAAGAAAAGTGAATAAGAAAAGTAAGAAAAAGAGTGTGAAGATCATAATTAAAAGTATCAAGAAGTTAAATAAGATTTCTAAGAAAAGTGAAGTAGAAAAGCAAGTAAAAGAGTGTGAAGATCATAATTTAAAGTAATAAAATGAGAAAGAGAGATGAGATTTCTAAGAAAAGTGAATAAGAAAAGCAAGCAAAAGAGTCTGAAGATCATAATTGAAAGTAATAAAATGAGAAGGAGAGATGAGATTTCTAAGAAAAGTGAATAAGAAAAGTAAGAAATAGAGTGTGAAGATCATAATTGAAAGTATCAAGAAGTTAAATAAGATTTCTAAGAAAAGTGAAGTAGAAAAGCAAGTAAAAGAGTGTGAAGATCATAATTGAAGGTATCTAGAAGTTAAAAAAGATTTCTAATAAAAGTGAATAAGAAAAGTAAGTAAAAGAGTGGGAAGATCATAATTGAAAGTAATAAAATGAAAAAGAGAGATTAGATTTCAAAGAAAAGTGAATAAGAAAAGCAAGTAAAAGAGTCTGAAGATCATAATTTAAAGTATCTAGAAGTTAAATAAGATTTCTAAGAAAAGTGAAGTAGAAAAGCAAGTAAAAGAGTGTGAAGATCATAATTGAAAGTAATAAAATGAGAAGGAGAGATGAGATTTCTAAGAAAAGTGAATAAGAAAAGTAAGTAAAAGAGTGTGAAGATCATAATTGAAAGTAATAAAATGAGAAGGAGAGATGAGATTTCTAAGAAAAGTGAATAAGAAAAGTAAGAAAAAGAGTGTGAAGATCATAATTGAAAGTATCAAGAAGTTAAATAAGATTTCTAAGAAAAGTGAAGTAGAAAAGCAAGTAAAAGAGTGTGAAGATCATAATTTAAAGTAATAAAATGAGAAAGAGAGATTAGATTTCAAAGAAAAGTGAATAAGAAAAGCAAGTTAAAGAGTGTGAAGATCATAATTGAAAGTATCTAGAAGTTAAATAAGATTTCTAAGAAAAGTGAAGTAGAAAAGCAAGTAAAAGAGTAAGAAGATCATAATTGAAAGTAATAAAATGAGAAGGAGAGATGAGATTTCAAAGAAAAGTGAATAAGAAAAGCAAGTAAAAGAGTGTGAAGATCATAATTGAAAGTATCTAGAAGTTAAATAAGATTTCTAAGAAAAGTGAAGTAGAAAAGTAAGAAAAGGAGTCTGAAGATCATAATTGAAAGTAATAAAATGAGAAAGAGAGATTAGATTTCTAAGAAAAGTGAAGTAGAAAAGCAAGTAAAAGAGTGTGAAGATCATAATTGAAAGTATCAAGAAGTTAAATAAGATTTCTAAGAAAAGTGAAGTAGAAAAGCAAGTAAAAGAGTGTGAAGATCATAATTGAAAGTAATAAAATGAGAAGGAGAGATGAGATTTCTAAGAAAAGTGAATAAGAAAAGTAAGTAAAAGAGTGTGAAGATCATAATTGAAAGTAATAAAATGAGAAAGAGAGATTAGATTTCAAAGAAAAGTGAATAAGAAAAGCAAGTAAAAGAGTGTGAAGATCATAATTGAAAGTATCTAGAAGTTAAATAAGATTTCTAAGAAAAGTGAAGTAGAAAAGCAAGTAAAAGAGTGTGAAGATCATAATTGAAAGTAATAAAATGAGAAGGAGAGATGAGATTTCTAAGAAAAGTGAATAAGAAAAGCAAGTAAAAGAGTGTGAAGATCATAATTGAAAGTATCAAGAAGTTAAATAAGATTTCTAATAAAAGTGAAGTAGAAAAGCAAGTAAAAGAGTGTGAAGATCATAATTGAAAGTAATAAAATGAAAAAGAGAGATTAGATTTCAAAGGAAAGTGAATAAGAAAAGCAAGTAAAAGAGTGTGAAGATCATAATTGAAAGTATCTAGAAGTTAAATAAGATTTCTAAGAAAAGTGAAGTAGAAAAGCAAGTAAAAGAGTGTGAAGATCATAATTTAAAGTAATAAAATGAGAAAGAGAGATTAGATTTCAAAGAAAAGTGAATAAGAAAAGCAAGTAAAAGAGTGTGAAGATCATAATTGAAAGTATCTAGAAGTTAAATAAGATTTCTAAGAAAAGTGAACTAGAAAAGTAAGAAAAAGAGTAAGAAGATCATAATTGAAAGTAATAAAATGAGAAAGAGAGATTAGATTTCAAAGAAAAGTGAATAAGAAAAGCAAGTAAAAGAGTGTGAAGATCATAATTGAAAGTATCAAGAAGTTAAATAAGATTTCTAAGAAAAGTGAATAAGAAAAGTAAGAAAAGGAGTCTGAAGATCATAATTGAAAGTAATAAAATGAAAAAGAGAGATTAGATTTCAAAGAAAAGTGAATAAGAAAAGCAAGTAAAAGAGTGTGAAGATCATAATTGAAAGTATCAAGAAGTTAAATAAGATTTCTAAGAAAAGTGAAGTAGAAAAGCAAGTAAAAGAGTGTGAAGATCATAATTGAAAGTAATAAAATGAGAAGGAGAGATGAGATTTCTAAGAAAAGTGAATAAGAAAAGCAAGTAAAAGAGTGTGAAGATCATAATTGAAAGTAATAAAATGAAAAAGAGAGATTAGATTTCAAAGAAAAGTGAATAAGAAAAGCAAGTAAAAGAGTGTGAAGATCATAATTGAAAGTATCAAGAAGTTAAATAAGATTTCTAAGAAAAGTGAATAAGAAAAGCAAGTAAAAGAGTGTGAAGATCATAATTGAAAGTATCAAGAAGTTAAATAAGATTTCTAAGAAAAGTGAAGTAGAAAAGCAAGTAAAAGAGTGTGAAGATCATAATTGAAAGTAATAAAATGAGAAGGAGAGATTAGATTTCAAAGAAAAGTGAATAAGAAAAGCAAGTAAAAGAGTGTGAAGATCATAATTGAAGGTATCTAGAAGTTAAAAAAGATTTCTAATAAAAGTGAATAAGAAAAGTAAGTAAAAGAGTGGGAAGATCATAATTGAAAGTATCAAGAAGTTAAATAAGATTTCTAAGAAAAGTGAATAAGAAAAGCAAGTAAAAGAGTGTGAAGATCATAATTGAAAGTATCTAGAAGTTAAATAAGATTTCTAAGAAAAGTGAAGTAGAAAAGCAAGTAAAAGAGTGTGAAGATCATAATTGAAAGTAATAAAATGAGAAGGAGAGATGAGATTTCTAAGAAAAGTGAATAAGAAAAGTAAGTAAAAGAGTGTGAAGATCATAATTGAAAGTAATAAAATGAAAAAGAGAGATTAGATTTCTAAGAAAAGTGAATAAGAAAAGCAAGTAAAAGAGTGTGAAGATCATAATTGAAAGTATCTAGAAGTTAAATAAGATTTCTAAGAAAAGTGAAGTAGAAAAGCAAGTAAAAGAGTGTGAAGATCATAATTGAAAGTAATAAAATGAGAAGGAGAGATGAGATTTCAAAGAAAAGTGAATAAGAAAAGCAAGTAAAAGAGTCTGAAGATCATAATTGAAAGTAATAAAATGAGAAGGAGAGATGAGATTTCTAAGAAAAGTGAAGTAGAAAAGCAAGTAAAAGAGTGTGAAGATCATAATTGAAAGTATCTAGAAGTTAAATAAGATTCTAAGAAAAGTGAATAAGAAATGTAAAAAAAAGAGTCTGAAGATCATAATTGAAAGTAATAAAATGAGAAATAGAGATGAGATTTCTAAGAAAAGTGAATAAGAAAAGCAAGTAAAAGAGTGTGAAGATCATAATTGAAAGTATCTAGAAGTTAAATAAGATTTCTAAGAAAAGTGAAGTAGAAAAGTAAGAAAAAGAGTAAGAAGATCATAATTGAAAGTAATAAAATGAGAAAGAGAGATTAGATTTCAAAGAAAAGTGAAGTAGAAAAGCAAGTAAAAGAGTGTGAAGATCATAATTGAAAGTATCAAGAAGTTAAATAAGATTTCTAAGAAAAGTGAATAAGAAAAGTAAGAAAAGGAGTCTGAAGATCATAATTGAAAGTATCAAGAAGTTAAATAAGATTTCTAAGAAAAGTGAAGTAGAAAAGCAAGTAAAAGAGTGTGAAGATCATAATTTAAAGTAATAAAATGAGAAAGAGAGATTAGATTTCAAAGAAAAGTGAATAAGAAAAGCAAGTAAAAGAGTGTGAAGATCATAATTGAAAGTATCTAGAAGTTAAATAAGATTTCTAAGAAAAGTGAACTAGAAAAGTAAGAAAAAGAGTAAGAAGATCATAATTGAAAGTAATAAAATGAGAAAGAGAGATTAGATTTCAAAGAAAAGTGAATAAGAAAAGCAAGTAAAAGAGTGTGAAGATCATAATTGAAAGTATCAAGAAGTTAAATAAGATTTCTAAGAAAAGTGAATAAGAAAAGTAAGAAAAGGAGTCTGAAGATCATAATTGAAAGTAATAAAATGAAAAAGAGAGATTAGATTTCAAAGAAAAGTGAATAAGAAAAGCAAGTAAAAGAGTGTGAAGATCATAATTGAAAGTATCAAGAAGTTAAATAAGATTTCTAAGAAAAGTGAAGTAGAAAAGCAAGTAAAAGAGTGTGAAGATCATAATTGAAAGTAATAAAATGAGAAGGAGAGATGAGATTTCTAAGAAAAGTGAATAAGAAAAGCAAGTAAAAGAGTGTGAAGATCATAATTGAAAGTATCAAGAAGTTAAATAAGATTTCTAAGAAAAGTGAAGTAGAAAAGCAAGTAAAAGAGTCTGAAGATCATAATTGAAAGTAATAAAATGAGAAAGAGAGATTAGATTTCTAAGAAAAGTGAAGTAGAAAAGTAAGAAAAAGAGTGTGAAGATCATAATTGAAAGTATCAAGAAGTTAAATAAGATTTCTAAGAAAAGTGAAGTAGAAAAGCAAGTAAAAGAGTGTGAAGATCATAATTGAAAGTATCAAGAAGTTAAATAAGATTTCTAAGAAAAGTGAAGTAGAAAAGCAAGTAAAAGAGTGTGAAGATCATAATTGAAAGTAATAAAATGAGAAGGAGAGATGAGATTTCTAAGAAAAGTGAATAAGAAAAGTAAGTAAAAGAGTGTGAAGATCATAATTGAAAGTAATAAAATGAAAAAGAGAGATTAGATTTCTAAGAAAAGTGAATAAGAAAAGCAAGTAAAAGAGTGTGAAGATCATAATTGAAAGTATCTAGAAGTTAAATAAGATTTCTAAGAAAAGTGAAGTAGAAAAGCAAGTAAAAGAGTGTGAAGATCATAATTGAAAGTAATAAAATGAGAAGGAGAGATGAGATTTCAAAGAAAAGTGAATAAGAAAAGCAAGTAAAAGAGTCTGAAGATCATAATTGAAAGTAATAAAATGAGAAGGAGAGATGAGATTTCTAAGAAAAGTGAAGTAGAAAAGCAAGTAAAAGAGTGTGAAGATCATAATTGAAAGTATCTAGAAGTTAAATAAGATTCTAAGAAAAGTGAATAAGAAATGTAAAAAAAAGAGTCTGAAGATCATAATTGAAAGTAATAAAATGAGAAATAGAGATGAGATTTCTAAGAAAAGTGAATAAGAAAAGCAAGTAAAAGAGTGTGAAGATCATAATTGAAAGTATCTAGAAGTTAAATAAGATTTCTAAGAAAAGTGAAGTAGAAAAGTAAGAAAAAGAGTAAGAAGATCATAATTGAAAGTAATAAAATGAGAAAGAGAGATTAGATTTCAAAGAAAAGTGAAGTAGAAAAGCAAGTAAAAGAGTGTGAAGATCATAATTGAAAGTATCAAGAAGTTAAATAAGATTTCTAAGAAAAGTGAATAAGAAAAGTAAGAAAAGGAGTCTGAAGATCATAATTGAAAGTATCAAGAAGTTAAATAAGATTTCTAAGAAAAGTGAAGTAGAAAAGCAAGTAAAAGAGTGTGAAGATCATAATTTAAAGTAATAAAATGAGAAAGAGAGATTAGATTTCAAAGAAAAGTGAATAAGAAAAGCAAGTAAAAGAGTGTGAAGATCATAATTGAAAGTATCTAGAAGTTAAATAAGATTTCTAAGAAAAGTGAACTAGAAAAGTAAGAAAAAGAGTAAGAAGATCATAATTGAAAGTAATAAAATGAGAAAGAGAGATTAGATTTCAAAGAAAAGTGAATAAGAAAAGCAAGTAAAAGAGTGTGAAGATCATAATTGAAAGTATCAAGAAGTTAAATAAGATTTCTAAGAAAAGTGAATAAGAAAAGTAAGAAAAGGAGTCTGAAGATCATAATTGAAAGTAATAAAATGAGAAGGAGAGATTAGATTTCAAAGAAAAGTGAATAAGAAAAGCAAGTAAAAGAGTGTGAAGATCATAATTGAAAGTATCAAGAAGTTAAATAAGATTTCTAAGAAAAGTGAAGTAGAAAAGCAAGTAAAAGAGTGTGAAGATCATAATTGAAAGTAATAAAATGAGAAGGAGAGATGAGATTTCTAAGAAAAGTGAATAAGAAAAGCAAGTAAAAGAGTGTGAAGATCATAATTGAAAGTATCAAGAAGTTAAATAAGATTTCTAAGAAAAGTGAAGTAGAAAAGCAAGTAAAAGAGTCTGAAGATCATAATTGAAAGTAATAAAATGAGAAAGAGAGATTAGATTTCTAAGAAAAGTGAAGTAGAAAAGTAAGAAAAAGAGTGTGAAGATCATAATTGAAAGTATCAAGAAGTTAAATAAGATTTCTAAGAAAAGTGAAGTAGAAAAGCAAGTAAAAGAGTGTGAAGATCATAATTGAAAGTAATAAAATGAGAAGGAGAGATGAGATTTCTAAGAAAAGTGAATAAGAAAAGCAAGTAAAAGAGTGTGAAGATCATAATTGAAAGTAATAAAATGAAAAAGAGAGATTAGATTTCTAATAAAAGTGAATAAGAAAAGTAAGTAAAAGAGTGGGAAGATCATAATTGAAAGTATCAAGAAGTTAAATAAGATTTCTAAGAAAAGTGAATAAGAAAAGCAAGTAAAAGAGTGTGAAGATCATAATTGAAAGTATCAAGAAGTTAAATAAGATTTCTAAGAAAAGTGAAGTAGAAAAGCAAGTAAAAGAGTGTGAAGATCATAATTGAAAGTAATAAAATGAGAAGGAGAGATGAGATTTCTAAGAAAAGTGAATAAGAAAAGTAAGTAAAAGAGTGTGAAGATCATAATTGAAAGTAATAAAATGAAAAAGAGAGATTAGATTTCTAAGAAAAGTGAATAAGAAAAGCAAGTAAAAGAGTGTGAAGATCATAATTGAAAGTATCTAGAAGTTAAATAAGATTTCTAAGAAAAGTGAAGTAGAAAAGCAAGTAAAAGAGTGTGAAGATCATAATTGAAAGTAATAAAATGAGAAGGAGAGATGAGATTTCAAAGAAAAGTGAATAAGAAAAGCAAGTAAAAGAGTCTGAAGATCATAATTGAAAGTAATAAAATGAGAAGGAGAGATGAGATTTCTAAGAAAAGTGAAGTAGAAAAGCAAGTAAAAGAGTGTGAAGATCATAATTGAAAGTATCTAGAAGTTAAATAAGATTCTAAGAAAAGTGAATAAGAAATGTAAAAAAAAGAGTCTGAAGATCATAATTGAAAGTAATAAAATGAGAAATAGAGATGAGATTTCTAAGAAAAGTGAATAAGAAAAGCAAGTAAAAGAGTGTGAAGATCATAATTGAAAGTATCTAGAAGTTAAATAAGATTTCTAAGAAAAGTGAAGTAGAAAAGTAAGAAAAAGAGTAAGAAGATCATAATTGAAAGTAATAAAATGAGAAAGAGAGATTAGATTTCAAAGAAAAGTGAAGTAGAAAAGCAAGTAAAAGAGTGTGAAGATCATAATTGAAAGTATCAAGAAGTTAAATAAGATTTCTAAGAAAAGTGAATAAGAAAAGTAAGAAAAGGAGTCTGAAGATCATAATTGAAAGTATCAAGAAGTTAAATAAGATTTCTAAGAAAAGTGAAGTAGAAAAGCAAGTAAAAGAGTGTGAAGATCATAATTGAAAGTATCAAGAAGTTAAATAAGATTTCTAAGAAAAGTGAAGTAGAAAAGCAAGTAAAAGAGTGTGAAGATCATAATTGAAAGTAATAAAATGAAAAGGAGAGATGAGATTTCTAAGAAAAGTGAATAAGAAAAGTAAGTTAAAGAGTGTGAAGATCATAATTGAAAGTAATAAAATGAAAAAGAGAGATTAGATTTCAAAGAAAAGTGAATAAGAAAAGCAAGTAAAAGAGTGTGAAGATCATAATTGAAAGTATCTAGAAGTTAAATAAGATTTCTAAGAAAAGTGAAGTAGAAAAGCAAGTAAAAGAGTGTGAAGATCATAATTGAAAGTAATAAAATGAGAAGGAGAGATGAGATTTCTAAGAAAAGTGAATAAGAAAAGTAAGTAAAAGAGTGTGAAGATCATAATTGAAAGTAATAAAATGAAAAAGAGAGATTAGATTTCAAAGAAAAGTGAATAAGAAAAGCAAGTAAAAGAGTGTGAAGATCATAATTGAAAGTATCTAGAAGTTAAATAAGATTTCTAAGAAAAGTGAAGTAGAAAAGCAAGAAAAAGAGTCTGAAGATCATAATTGAAAGTAATAAAATGAGAAGGAGAGATGAGATTTCAAAGAAAAGTGAATAAGAAAAGCAAGTAAAAGAGTGTGAAGATCATAATTGAAAGTATCTAGAAGTTAAATAAGATTTCTAAGAAAAGTGAACTAGAAAAGTAAGAAAAAGAGTAAGAAGATCATAATTGAAAGTAATAAAATGAGAAAGAGAGATTAGATTTCAAAGAAAAGTGAATAAGAAAAGCAAGTAAAAGAGTGTGAAGATCATAATTGAAAGTATCAAGAAGTTAAATAAGATTTCTAAGAAAAGTGAACTAGAAAAGTAAGAAAAAGAGTAAGAAGATCATAATTGAAAGTAATAAAATGAGAAGGAGAGATGAGATTTCAAAGAAAAGTGAATAAGAAAAGCAAGTAAAAGAGTGTGAAGATCATAATTGAAAGTATCTAGAAGTTAAATAAGATTTCTAAGAAAAGTGAACTAGAAAAGTAAGAAAAAGAGTAAGAAGATCATAATTTAAAGTAATAAAATGAGAAAGAGAGATTAGATTTCAAAGAAAAGTGAATAAGAAAAGTAAGTAAAAGAGTGTGAAGATCATAATTGAAAGTAATAAAATGAAAAAGAGAGATTAGATTTCAAAGAAAAGTGAATAAGAAAAGCAAGTAAAAGAGTGTGAAGATCATAATTGAAAGTATCAAGAAGTTAAATAAGATTTCTAAGAAAAGTGAAGTAGAAAAGTAAGAAAAAGAGTCTGAAGATCATAATTGAAAGTAATAAAATGAGAAAGAGAGATGAGATTTCAAAGAAAAGTGAATAAGAAAAGCAAGCAAAAGAGTCTGAAGATCATAATTGAAAGTAATAAAATGAGAAGGAGAGATGAGATTTCTAAGAAAAGTGAATAAGAAAAGTAAGAAAAAGAGTGTGAAGATCATAATTAAAAGTATCAAGAAGTTAAATAAGATTTCTAAGAAAAGTGAAGTAGAAAAGCAAGTAAAAGAGTGTGAAGATCATAATTTAAAGTAATAAAATGAGAAAGAGAGATGAGATTTCTAAGAAAAGTGAATAAGAAAAGCAAGTAAAAGAGTGTGAAGATCATAATTGAAAGTATCTAGAAGTTAAAAAAGATTTCTAAGAAAAGTGAACTAGAAAAGTAAGTAAAAGAGTCTGAAGATCATAATTGAAAGTAATAAAATGAGAAGGAGAGATGAGATTTCAAAGAAAAGTGAATAAGAAAAGCAAGTAAAAGAGTGTGAAGATCATAATTGAAAGTATCAAGAAGTTAAATAAGATTTCTAAGAAAAGTGAATAAGAAAAGTAAGAAAAGGAGTCTGAAGATCATAATTGAAAGTATCAAGAAGTTAAATAAGATTTCTAAGAAAAGTGAAGTAGAAAAGCAAGTAAAAGAGTGTGAAGATCATAATTGAAAGTAATAAAATGAAAAAGAGAGATTAGATTTCAAAGAAAAGTGAATAAGAAAAGCAAGTAAAAGAGTGTGAAGATCATAATTGAAAGTATCAAGAAGTTAAATAAGATTTCTAAGAAAAGTGAACTAGAAAAGTAAGAAAAAGAGTAAGAAGATCATAATTGAAAGTAATAAAATGAGAAGGAGAGATGAGATTTCAAAGAAAAGTGAATAAGAAAAGCAAGTAAAAGAGTGTGAAGATCATAATTGAAAGTATCTAGAAGTTAAATAAGATTTCTAAGAAAAGTGAACTAGAAAAGTAAGAAAAAGAGTAAGAAGATCATAATTGAAAGTAATAAAATGAGAAAGAGAGATTAGATTTCAAAGAAAAGTGAATAAGAAAAGTAAGTAAAAGAGTGTGAAGATCATAATTGAAAGTAATAAAATGAAAAAGTGAGATTAGATTTCAAAGAAAAGTGAATAAGAAAAGCAAGTAAAAGAGTGTGAAGATCATAATTGAAAGTATCTAGAAGTTAAATAAGATTTCTAAGAAAAGTGAAGTAGAAAAGTAAGAAAAAGAGTCTGAAGATCATAATTGAAAGTAATAAAATGAGAAAGAGAGATGAGATTTCAAAGAAAAGTGAATAAGAAAAGCAAGCAAAAGAGTCTGAAGATCATAATTGAAAGTAATAAAATGAGAAGGAGAGATGAGATTTCTAAGAAAAGTGAATAAGAAAAGTAAGAAAAAGAGTGTGAAGATCATAATTAAAAGTATCAAGAAGTTAAATAAGATTTCTAAGAAAAGTGAAGTAGAAAAGCAAGTAAAAGAGTGTGAAGATCATAATTTAAAGTAATAAAATGAGAAAGAGAGATGAGATTTCTAAGAAAAGTGAATAAGAAAAGCAAGTAAAAGAGTGTGAAGATCATAATTGAAAGTATCTAGAAGTTAAAAAAGATTTCTAAGAAAAGTGAACTAGAAAAGTAAGTAAAAGAGTCTGAAGATCATAATTGAAAGTAATAAAATGAGAAGGAGAGATGAGATTTCAAAGAAAAGTGAATAAGAAAAGCAAGTAAAAGAGTGTGAAGATCATAATTGAAAGTATCAAGAAGTTAAATAAGATTTCTAAGAAAAGTGAATAAGAAAAGTAAGAAAAGGAGTCTGAAGATCATAATTGAAAGTATCAAGAAGTTAAATAAGATTTCTAAGAAAAGTGAAGTAGAAAAGCAAGTAAAAGAGTGTGAAGATCATAATTGAAAGTAATAAAATGAAAAAGAGAGATTAGATTTCAAAGAAAAGTGAATAAGAAAAGCAAGTAAAAGAGTGTGAAGATCATAATTGAAAGTATCTAGAAGTTAAATAAGATTTCTAAGAAAAGTGAAGTAGAAAAGCAAGTAAAAGAGTGTGAAGATCATAATTGAAAGTAATAAAATGAGAAGGAGAGATTAGATTTCAAAGAAAAGTGAATAAGAAAAGCAAGTAAAAGAGTGTGAAGATCATAATTGAAAGTATCAAGAAGTTAAATAAGATTTCTAAGAAAAGTGAAGTAGAAAAGCAAGTAAAAGAGTGTGAAGATCATAATTGAAAGTAATAAAATGAGAAGGAGAGATGAGATTTCTAAGAAAAGTGAATAAGAAAAGTAAGAAAAAGAGTGTGAAGATCATAATTGAAAGTAATAAAATGAGAAAGAGAGATTAGATTTCAAAGAAAAGTGAATAAGAAAAGCAAGCAAAAGAGTGTGAAGATCATAATTGAAAGTAATAAAATGAGAAGGAGAGATGAGATTTCTAAGAAAAGTGAATAAGAAAAGTAAGTAAAAGAGTGTGAAGATCATAATTGAAAGTAATAAAATGAAAAAGAGAGATTAGATTTCAAAGAAAAGTGAATAAGAAAAGCAAGTAAAAGAGTGTGAAGATCATAATTGAAAGTATCTAGAAGTTAAATAAGATTTCTAAGAAAAGTGAAGTAGAAAAGCAAGAAAAAGAGTCTGAAGATCATAATTGAAAGTAATAAAATGAGAAGGAGAGATGAGATTTCAAAGAAAAGTGAATAAGAAAAGCAAGTAAAAGAGTGTGAAGATCATAATTGAAAGTATCTAGAAGTTAAATAAGATTTCTAAGAAAAGTGAACTAGAAAAGTAAGAAAAAGAGTAAGAAGATCATAATTGAAAGTAATAAAATGAGAAAGAGAGATTAGATTTCAAAGAAAAGTGAATAAGAAAAGCAAGTAAAAGAGTGTGAAGATCATAATTGAAAGTATCAAGAAGTTAAATAAGATTTCTAAGAAAAGTGAACTAGAAAAGTAAGAAAAAGAGTAAGAAGATCATAATTGAAAGTAATAAAATGAGAAGGAGAGATGAGATTTCAAAGAAAAGTGAATAAGAAAAGCAAGTAAAAGAGTGTGAAGATCATAATTGAAAGTATCTAGAAGTTAAATAAGATTTCTAAGAAAAGTGAACTAGAAAAGTAAGAAAAAGAGTAAGAAGATCATAATTGAAAGTAATAAAGTGAGAAAGAGAGATTAGATTTCAAAGAAAAGTGAATAAGAAAAGTAAGTAAAAGAGTGTGAAGATCATAATTGAAAGTAATAAAATGAAAAAGAGAGATTAGATTTCAAAGAAAAGTGAAGTAGAAAAGCAAGTAAAAGAGTGTGAAGATCATAATTGAAAGTATCTAGAAGTTAAATAAGATTTCTAAGAAAAGTGAAGTAGAAAAGTAAGAAAAAGAGTCTGAAGATCATAATTGAAAGTAATAAAATGAGAAAGAGAGATGAGATTTCAAAGAAAAGTGAATAAGAAAAGCAAGCAAAAGAGTCTGAAGATCATAATTGAAAGTAATAAAATGAGAAGGAGAGATGAGATTTCTAAGAAAAGTGAATAAGAAAAGTAAGAAAAAGAGTGTGAAGATCATAATTAAAAGTATCAAGAAGTTAAATAAGATTTCTAAGAAAAGTGAAGTAGAAAAGCAAGTAAAAGAGTGTGAAGATCATAATTTAAAGTAATAAAATGAGAAAGAGAGATGAGATTTCTAAGAAAAGTGAATAAGAAAAGCAAGTAAAAGAGTGTGAAGATCATAATTGAAAGTATCTAGAAGTTAAATAAGATTTCTAAGAAAAGTGAACTAGAAAAGTAAGTAAAAGAGTCTGAAGATCATAATTGAAAGTAATAAAATGAGAAGGAGAGATGAGATTTCAAAGAAAAGTGAATAAGAAAAGCAAGTAAAAGAGTGTGAAGATCATAATTGAAAGTATCAAGAAGTTAAATAAGATTTCTAAGAAAAGTGAATAAGAAAAGTAAGAAAAGGAGTCTGAAGATCATAATTGAAAGTATCAAGAAGTTAAATAAGATTTCTAAGAAAAGTGAAGTAGAAAAGCAAGTAAAAGAGTGTGAAGATCATAATTGAAAGTAATAAAATGAAAAAGAGAGATTAGATTTCAAAGAAAAGTGAATAAGAAAAGCAAGTAAAAGAGTGTGAAGATCATAATTGAAAGTAATAAAATGAGAAAGAGAGATGAGATTTCTAAGAAAAGTGAATAAGAAAAGCAAGTAAAAGAGTGTGAAGATCATAATTGAAAGTATCTAGAAGTTAAATAAGATTTCTAAGAAAAGTGAACTAGAAAAGTAAGAAAAAGTGTAAGAAGATCATAATTGAAAGTAATAAAATGAGAAAGAGAGATGAGATTTCAAAGAAAAGTGAATAAGAAAAGCAAGCAAAAGAGTCTGAAGATCATAATTGAAAGTAATAAAATGAGAAGGAGAGATGAGATTTCTAAGAAAAGTGAATAAGAAAAGCAAGTAAAAGAGTGTGAAGATCATAATTGAAAGTATCAAGAAGTTAAATAAGATTTCTAAGAAAAGTGAAGTAGAAAAGCAAGTAAAAGAGTGTGAAGATCATAATTTAAAGTAATAAAATGAAAAAGAGAGATTAGATTTCAAAGAAAAGTGAATAAGAAAAGCAAGTAAAAGAGTGTGAAGATCATAATTGAAAGTAATAAAATGAAAAAGAGAGATTAGATTTCAAAGAAAAGTGAATAAGAAAAGCAAGTAAAAGAGTGTGAAGATCATAATTGAAAGTATCTAGAAGTTAAATAAGATTTCTAAGAAAAGTGAAGTAGAAAAGTAAGAAAAAGAGTCTGAAGATCATAATTGAAAGTAATAAAATGAGAAAGAGAGATGAGATTTCAAAGAAAAGTGAATAAGAAAAGCAAGCAAAAGAGTCTGAAGATCATAATTGAAAGTAATAAAATGAGAAGGAGAGATGAGATTTCTAAGAAAAGTGAATAAGAAAAGTAAGAAAAAGAGTGGGAAGATCATAATTGAAAGTATCAAGAAGTTAAATAAGATTTCTAAGAAAAGTGAAGTAGAAAAGCAAGTAAAAGAGTGTGAAGATCATAATTGAAAGTAATAAAATGAGAAAGAGAGATTAGATTTCAAAGAAAAGTGAATAAGAAAAGCAAGTAAAAGAGTGTGAAGATCATAATTGAAAGTATCTAGAAGTTAAATAAGATTTCTAAGAAAAGTGAACTAGAAAAGTAAGAAAAAGAGTAAGAAGATCATAATTGAAAGTAATAAAATGAGAAAGAGAGATTAGATTTCAAAGAAAAGTGAATAAGAAAAGCAAGTAAAAGAGTGTGAAGATCATAATTGAAAGTATCAAGAAGTTAAATAAGATTTCTAAGAAAAGTGAATAAGAAAAGTAAGAAAAGGAGTCTGAAGATCATAATTGAAAGTATCAAGAAGTTAAATAAGATTTCTAAGAAAAGTGAAGTAGAAAAGCAAGTAAAAGAGTGTGAAGATCATAATTGAAAGTATCAAGAAGTTAAATAAGATTTCTAAGAAAAGTGAAGTAGAAAAGCAAGTAAAAGAGTGTGAAGATCATAATTGAAGGTATCTAGAAGTTAAAAAAGATTTCTAATAAAAGTGAATAAGAAAAGTAAGTAAAAGAGTGGGAAGATCATAATTGAAAGTAATAAAATGAAAAAGAGAGATTAGATTTCAAAGAAAAGTGAATAAGAAAAGCAAGTAAAAGAGTGTGAAGATCATAATTGAAAGTATCAAGAAGTTAAATAAGATTTCTAAGAAAAGTGAAGTAGAAAAGCAAGTAAAAGAGTCTGAAGATCATAATTGAAAGTAATAAAATGAGAAAGAGAGATGAGATTTCAAAGAAAAGTGAATAAGAAAAGCAAGTAAAAGAGTGTGAAGATCATAATTGAAAGTATCTAGAAGTTAAATAAGATTTCTAAGAAAAGTGAACTAGAAAAGTAAGAAAAAGAGTAAAAAGATCATAATTGAAAGTAATAAAATGAGAAAGAGAGATTAGATTTCAAAGAAAAGTGAATAAGAAAAGCAAGTAAAAGAGTGTGAAGATCATAATTGAAAGTATCAAGAAGTTAAATAAGATTTCTAAGAAAAGTGAATAAGAAAAGTAAGAAAAGGAGTCTGAAGATCATAATTGAAAGTATCAAGAAGTTAAATAAGATTTCTAAGAAAAGTGAAGTAGAAAAGCAAGTAAAAGAGTGTGAAGATCATAATTGAAAGTAATAAAATGAAAAAGAGAGATTAGATTTCAAAGAAAAGTGAATAAGAAAAGCAAGTAAAAGAGTGTGAAGATCATAATTGAAAGTATCTAGAAGTTAAATAAGATTTCTAAGAAAAGTGAAGTAGAAAAGTAAGAAAAAGAGTCTGAAGATCATAATTGAAAGTAATAAAATGAGAAAGAGAGATGAGATTTCAAAGAAAAGTGAATAAGAAAAGCAAGCAAAAGAGTCTGAAGATCATAATTGAAAGTAATAAAATGAGAAGGAGAGATGAGATTTCTAAGAAAAGTGAATAAGAAAAGTAAGAAAAAGAGTGTGAAGATCATAATTTAAAGTATCAAGAAGTTAAATAAGATTTCTAAGAAAAGTGAAGTAGAAAAGCAAGTAAAAGAGTGTGAAGATCATAATTGAAAGTAATAAAATGAGAAGGAGAGATTAGATTTCAAAGAAAAGTGAATAAGAAAAGCAAGAAAAAGAGTGTGAAGATCATAATTGAAAGTAATAAAATGAAAAAGAGAGATTAGATTTCAAAGAAAAGTGAATAAGAAAAGCAAGTAAAAGAGTGTGAAGATCATAATTGAAAGTATCAAGAAGTTAAATAAGATTTCTAAGAAAAGTGAAGTAGAAAAGCAAGTAAAAGAGTGTGAAGATCATAATTGAAGGTATCTAGAAGTTAAAAAAGATTTCTAATAAAAGTGAATAAGAAAAGTAAGTAAAAGAGTGGGAAGATCATAATTGAAAGTAATAAAATGAAAAAGAGAGATTAGATTTCAAAGAAAAGTGAATAAGAAAAGCAAGTAAAAGAGTGTGAAGATCATAATTGAAAGTATCAAGAAGTTAAATAAGATTTCTAAGAAAAGTGAAGTAGAAAAGCAAGTAAAAGAGTGTGAAGATCATAATTTAAAGTAATAAAATGAAAAAGAGAGATTAGATTTCAAAGAAAAGTGAATAAGAAAAGCAAGTAAAAGAGTGTGAAGATCATAATTGAAAGTAATAAAATGAGAAATAGAGATGAGATTTCTAAGAAAAGTGAATAAGAAAAGCAAGTAAAAGAGTGTGAAGATCATAATTGAAAGTATCTAGAAGTTAAATAAGATTTCTAAGAAAAGTGAAGTAGAAAAGTAAGAAAAAGAGTCTGAAGATCATAATTGAAAGTAATAAAATGAGAAAGAGAGATGAGATTTCAAAGAAAAGTGAATAAGAAAAGCAAGCAAAAGAGTCTGAAGATCATAATTGAAAGTAATAAAATGAGAAGGAGAGATGAGATTTCTAAGAAAAGTGAATAAGAAAAGTAAGAAAAAGAGTGGGAAGATCATAATTGAAAGTATCAAGAAGTTAAATAAGATTTCTAAGAAAAGTGAAGTAGAAAAGCAAGTAAAAGAGTGTGAAGATCATAATTTAAAGTAATAAAATGAGAAAGAGAGATTAGATTTCTAAGAAAAGTGAAGTAGAAAAGCAAGTAAAAGAGTGTGAAGATCATAATTGAAAGTATCTAGAAGTTAAATAAGATTTCTAAGAAAAGTGAACTAGAAAAGTAAGAAAAAGAGTAAGAAGATCATAATTGAAAGTAATAAAATGAGAAAGAGAGATTAGATTTCAAAGAAAAGTGAATAAGAAAAGCAAGTAAAAGAGTGTGAAGATCATAATTGAAAGTATCAAGAAGTTAAATAAGATTTCTAAGAAAAGTGAATAAGAAAAGTAAGAAAAGGAGTCTGAAGATCATAATTGAAAGTATCAAGAAGTTAAATAAGATTTCTAAGAAAAGTGAATAAGAAAAGCAAGTAAAAGAGTGTGAAGATCATAATTTAAAGTAATAAAATGAGAAAGAGAGATTAGATTTCAAAGAAAAGTGAATAAGAAAAGCAAGAAAAAGAGTCTGAAGATCATAATTGAAAGTAATAAAATGAGAAGGAGAGATGAGATTTCAAAGAAAAGTGAATAAGAAAAGCAAGTAAAAGAGTGTGAAGATCATAATTGAAAGTATCTAGAAGTTAAATAAGATTTCTAAGAAAAGTGAAGTAGAAAAGTAAGAAAAAGAGTCTGAAGATCATAATTGAAAGTAATAAAATGAGAAAGAGAGATGAGATTTCAAAGAAAAGTGAATAAGAAAAGCAAGCAAAAGAGTCTGAAGATCATAATTGAAAGTAATAAAATGAGAAGGAGAGATGAGATTTCAAAGAAAAGTGAATAAGAAAAGTAAGTAAAAGAGTGTGAAGATCATAATTTAAAGTAATAAAATGAGAAAGAGAGATTAGATTTCAAAGAAAAGTGAATAAGAAAAGCAAGTAAAAGAGTGTGAAGATCATAATTGAAAGTATCAAGAAGTTAAATAAGATTTCTAAGAAAAGTGAATAAGAAAAGTAAGAAAAGGAGTCTGAAGATCATAATTGAAAGTATCAAGAAGTTAAATAAGATTTCTAAGAAAAGTGAATAAGAAAAGCAAGTAAAAGAGTGTGAAGATCATAATTTAAAGTAATAAAATGAGAAAGAGAGATTAGATTTCAAAGAAAAGTGAATAAGAAAAGCAAGAAAAAGAGTCTGAAGATCATAATTGAAAGTATCAAGAAGTTAAATAAGATTTCTAAGAAAAGTGAACTAGAAAAGTAAGAAAAAGAGTAAGAAGATCATAATTGAAAGTAATAAAATGAGAAAGAGAGATTAGATTTCAAAGAAAAGTGAATAAGAAAAGCAAGTAAAAGAGTGTGAAGATCATAATTGAAAGTATCAAGAAGTTAAATAAGATTTCTAAGAAAAGTGAATAAGAAAAGTAAGAAAAGGAGTCTGAAGATCATAATTGAAAGTATCAAGAAGTTAAATAAGATTTCTAAGAAAAGTGAATAAGAAAAGCAAGTAAAAGAGTGTGAAGATCATAATTTAAAGTAATAAAATGAGAAAGAGAGATTAGATTTCAAAGAAAAGTGAATAAGAAAAGCAAGAAAAAGAGTCTGAAGATCATAATTGAAAGTAATAAAATGAGAAGGAGAGATGAGATTTCAAAGAAAAGTGAATAAGAAAAGCAAGTAAAAGAGTGTGAAGATCATAATTGAAAGTATCTAGAAGTTAAATAAGATTTCTAAGAAAAGTGAAGTAGAAAAGTAAGAAAAAGAGTCTGAAGATCATAATTGAAAGTAATAAAATGAGAAAGAGAGATGAGATTTCAAAGAAAAGTGAATAAGAAAAGCAAGCAAAAGAGTCTGAAGATCATAATTGAAAGTAATAAAATGAGAAGGAGAGATGAGATTTCAAAGAAAAGTGAATAAGAAAAGTAAGTAAAAGAGTGTGAAGATCATAATTTAAAGTAATAAAATGAGAAAGAGAGATTAGATTTCAAAGAAAAGTGAATAAGAAAAGCAAGTAAAAGAGTGTGAAGATCATAATTGAAAGTATCAAGAAGTTAAATAAGATTTCTAAGAAAAGTGAAGTAGAAAAGCAAGTAAAAGAGTGTGAAGATCATAATTGAAAGTAATAAAATGAAAAAGAGAGATTAGATTTCAAAGAAAAGTGAATAAGAAAAGCAAGTAAAAGAGTGTGAAGATCATAATTGAAAGTATCTAGAAGTTAAATAAGATTTCTAAGAAAAGTGAAGTAGAAAAGCAAGTAAAAGAGTGTGAAGATCATAATTTAAAGTAATAAAATGAGAAAGAGAGATTAGATTTCAAAGAAAAGTGAATAAGAAAAGCAAGTAAAAGAGTGTGAAGATCATAATTTAAAGTATCAAGAAGTTAAATAAGATTTCTAAGAAAAGTGAAGTAGAAAAGCAAGTAAAAGAGTGTGAAGATCATAATTGAAAGTAATAAAATGAGAAGGAGAGATGAGATTTCTAAGAAAAGTGAATAAGAAAAGTAAGTAAAAGAGTGTGAAGATCATAATTGAAAGTATCAAGAAGTTAAATAAGATTTCTAAGAAAAGTGAAGTAGAAAAGCAAGTAAAAGAGTGTGAAGATCATAATTGAAAGTAATAAAATGAGAAGGAGAGATGAGATTTCTAAGAAAAGTGAATAAGAAAAGCAAGTAAAAGAGTGTGAAGATCATAATTGAAAGTATCAAGAAGTTAAATAAGATTTCTAATAAAAGTGAAGTAGAAAAGCAAGTAAAAGAGTGTGAAGATCATAATTGAAAGTAATAAAATGAAAAAGAGAGATGAGATTTCAAAGGAAAGTGAATAAGAAAAGCAAGTAAAAGAGTGTGAAGATCATAATTGAAAGTATCTAGAAGTTAAATAAGATTTCTAAGAAAAGTGAAGTAGAAAAGTAAGAAAAAGAGTCTGAAGATCATAATTGAAAGTAATAAAATGAGAAAGAGAGATGAGATTTCAAAGAAAAGTGAATAAGAAAAGCAAGCAAAAGAGTCTGAAGATCATAATTGAAAGTAATAAAATGAGAAAGAGAGATTAGATTTCAAAGAAAAGTGAATAAGAAAAGTAAGAAAAAGAGTGTGAAGATCATAATTGAAAGTATCAAGAAGTTAAATAAGATTTCTAAGAAAAGTGAAGTAGAAAAGCAAGTAAAAGAGTGTGAAGATCATAATTTAAAGTAATAAAATTTGAAAGAGAGATTAGATTTCAAAGAAAAGTGAATAAGAAAAGCAAGTAAAAGAGTGTGAAGATCATAATTGAAAGTATCTAGAAGTTAAATAAGATTTCTAAGAAAAGTGAAGTAGAAAAGTAAGAAAAAGAGTAAGAAGATCATAATTGAAAGTAATAAAATGAGAAAGAGAGATTAGATTTCAAAGAAAAGTGAATAAGAAAAGCAAGTAAAAGAGTGTGAAGATCATAATTGAAAGTATCAAGAAGTTAAATAAGATTTCTAAGAAAAGTGAATAAGAAAAGTAAGAAAAGGAGTCTGAAGATCATAATTGAAAGTAATAAAATGAGAAAGAGAGATTAGATTTCTAAGAAAAGTGAAGTAGAAAAGCAAGTAAAAGAGTGTGAAGATCATAATTGAAAGTATCAAGAAGTTAAATAAGATTTCTAAGAAAAGTGAAGTAGAAAAGCAAGTAAAAGAGTGTGAAGATCATAATTGAAGGTATCTAGAAGTTAAAAAAGATTTCTAAGAAAAGTGAATAAGAAAAGTAAGTAAAAGAATCGGAAGATCATAATTGAAAGTAATAAAATGAGAAAGAGAGATTAGATTTCAAAGAAAAGTGAATAAGAAAAGCAAGTAAAAGAGTGTGAAGATCATAATTGAAAGTATCAAGAAGTTAAATAAGATTTCTAAGAAAAGTGAAGTAGAAAAGCAAGTAAAAGAGTGTGAAGATCATAATTTAAAGTAATAAAATGAGAAAGAGAGATTAGATTTCAAAGAAAAGTGAATAAGAAAAGTAAGTAAAAGAGTGTGAAGATCATAATTGAAAGTATCTAGAAGTTAAATAAGATTTCTAAGAAAAGTGAAGTAGAAAAGTAAGAAAAAGAGTAAGAAGATCATAATTGAAAGTAATAAAATGAGAAGGAGAGATTAGATTTCAAAGAAAAGTGAATAAGAAAAGCAAGTAAAAGAGTGTGAAGATCATAATTGAAGGTATCTAGAAGTTAAAAAAGATTTCTAATAAAAGTGAATAAGAAAAGTAAGTAAAAGAATCGGAAGATCATAATTGAAAGTAATAAAATGAAAAAGAGAGATTTGATTTCAAAGAAAAGTGAATAAGAAAAGCAAGTAAAAGAGTGTGAAGATCATAATTGAAAGTATCAAGAAGTTAAATAAGATTTCTAAGAAAAGTGAAGTAGAAAAGCAAGTAAAAGAGTGTGAAGATCATAATTTAAAGTAATAAAATGAGAAAGAGAGATTAGATTTCTAAGAAAAGTGAATAAGAAAAGTAAGTAAAAGAGTGTGAAGATCATAATTGAAAGTATCTAGAAGTTAAATAAGATTTCTAAGAAAAGTGAAGTAGAAAAGTAAGAAAAAGAGTCTGAAGATCATAATTGAAAGTAATAAAATGAGAAGGAGAGATGAGATTTCTAAGAAAAGTGAATAAGAAAAGCAAGTAAAAGAGTGTGAAGATCATAATTGAAAGTATCAAGAAGTTAAATAAGATTTCTAAGAAAAGTGAATAAGAAAAGCAAGTAAAAGAGTGTGAAGATCATAATTGAAAGTATCAAGAAGTTAAATAAGATTTCTAAGAAAAGTGAAGTAGAAAAGCAAGTAAAAGAGTGTGAAGATCATAATTTAAAGTATCAAGAAGTTAAATAAGATTTCTAAGAAAAGTGAAGTAGAAAAGCAAGTAAAAGAGTGTGAAGATCATAATTGAAAGTAATAAAATGAGAAGGAGAGATGAGATTTCTAAGAAAAGTGAATAAGAAAAGTAAGTAAAAGAGTGTGAAGATCATAATTGAAAGTAATAAAATGAAAAAGAGAGATTAGATTTCAAAGAAAAGTGAATAAGAAAAGCAAGTAAAAGAGTGTGAAGATCATAATTGAAAGTATCTAGAAGTTAAATAAGATTTCTAAGAAAAGTGAAGTAGAAAAGCAAGTAAAAGAGTCTGAAGATCATAATTTAAAGTAATAAAATGAGAAAGAGAGATGAGATTTCAAAGAAAAGTGAATAAGAAAAGCAAGTAAAAGAGTGTGAAGATCATAATTGAAAGTATCAAGAAGTTAAATAAGATTTCTAAGAAAAGTGAAGTAGAAAAGCAAGTAAAAGAGTGTGAAGTTCATAATTGAAAGTAATAAAATGAGAAGGAGAGATGAGATTTCTAAGAAAAGTGAATAAGAAAAGTAAGTAAAAGAGTGTGAAGATCATAATTGAAAGTAATAAAATGAGAAAGAGAGATTAGATTTCAAAGAAAAGTGAATAAGAAAAGCAAGTAAAAGAGTGTGAAGATCATAATTGAAAGTATCAAGAAGTTAAATAAGATTTCTAAGAAAAGTGAAGTAGAAAAGCAAGTAAAAGAGTGTGAAGATCATAATTGAAAGTAATAAAATGAGAAGGAGAGATGAGATTTCTAAGAAAAGTGAATAAGAAAAGCAAGTAAAAGAGTGTGAAGATCATAATTGAAAGTATCAAGAAGTTAAATAAGATTTCTAATAAAAGTGAAGTAGAAAAGCAAGTAAAAGAGTGTGAAGATCATAATTGAAAGTAATAAAATGAAAAAGAGAGATTAGATTTCAAAGAAAAGTGAAGTAGAAAAGCAAGTAAAAGAGTGTGAAGATCATAATTGAAAGTATCTAGAAGTTAAATAAGATTTCTAAGAAAAGTGAAGTAGAAAAGTAAGAAAAAGAGTCTGAAGATCATAATTGAAAGTAATAAAATGAGAAAGAGAGATGAGATTTCAAAGAAAAGTGAATAAGAAAAGCAAGCAAAAGAGTCTGAAGATCATAATTGAAAGTAATAAAATGAGAAAGAGAGATTAGATTTCAAAGAAAAGTGAATAAGAAAAGTAAGAAAAAGAGTGTGAAGATCATAATTGAAAGTATCAAGAAGTTAAATAAGATTTCTAAGAAAAGTGAAGTAGAAAAGCAAGTAAAAGAGTGTGAAGATCATAATTTAAAGTAATAAAATGAGAAAGAGAGATTAGATTTCAAAGAAAAGTGAATAAGAAAAGCAAGTAAAAGAGTGTGAAGATCATAATTGAAAGTATCTAGAAGTTAAATAAGATTTCTAAGAAAAGTGAACTAGAAAAGTAAGAAAAAGAGTAAGAAGATCATAATTGAAAGTAATAAAATGAGAAAGAGAGATTAGATTTCAAAGAAAAGTGAATAAGAAAAGCAAGTAAAAGAGTGTGAAGATCATAATTGAAAGTATCAAGAAGTTAAATAAGATTTCTAAGAAAAGTGAATAAGAAAAGTAAGAAAAGGAGTCTGAAGATCATAATTGAAAGTAATAAAATGAGAAGGAGAGATGAGATTTCTAAGAAAAGTGAATAAGAAAAGCAAGTAAAAGAGTGTGAAGATCATAATTGAAAGTATCAAGAAGTTAAATAAGATTTCTAAGAAAAGTGAATAAGAAAAGTAAGTAAAAGAGTGTGAAGATCATAATTGAAAGTAATAAAATGAGAAGGAGAGATGAG
>CAMPDV010006824.1:0-17188 GCA_946699065.1 Loxodes magnus
ACTTTTTATGTTCCTAATTTCTCAACTCTCAAAATCTTCTACCTTTCTAAAATACCTTTCGTTTCACTTTCGTCTTTCACACTTATTTTCCACCTTCTCAACTTTTATTACGTTCATTTAAAAATTCACTTTTTATGTTCCTAATTTCTCAACTCTCAAAATCTTCTACCTTTCTAAAATACCTTTCGTTTCACTTTCGTCTTTCACACTTATTTTCCACCTTCTCAACTTTTATTACGTTCATTTAAAAATTCACTTTTTATGTTCCTAATTTCTCAACTCTCAAAATCTTCTACCTTTCTAAAATACCTTTCGTTTCACTTTCGTCTTTCACACTTATTTTCCACCTTCTCAACTTTTATTACGTTCATTTAAAAATTCACTTTTTATGTTCCTAATTTCTCAACTCTCAAAATCTTCTACCTTTCTAAAATACCTTTCGTTTCACTTTCGTCTTTCACACTTATTTTCCACCTTCTCAACTTTTATTACGTTCATTTAAAAATTCACTTTTTATGTTCCTAATTTCTCAACTCTCAAAATCTTCTACCTTTCTAAAATACCTTTCGTTTCACTTTCGTCTTTCACACTTATTTTCCACCTTCTCAACTTTTATTACGTTCATTTAAAAATTCACTTTTTATGTTCCTAATTTCTCAACTCTCAAAATCTTCTACCTTTCTAAAATACCTTTCGTTTCACTTTCGTCTTTCACACTTATTTTCCACCTTCTCAACTTTTATTACGTTCATTTAAAAATTCACTTTTTATGTTCCTAATTTCTCAACTCTCCAAATCTTCTACCTTTCTAAAATACCTTTCGTTTCACTTTCGTCTTTCACACTTATTTTCCACCTTCTCAACTTTTATTACGTTCATTTAAAAATTCACTTTTTATGTTCCTAATTTCTCAACTCTCAAAATCTTCTACCTTTCTAAAATACCTTTCGTTTCACTTTCGTCTTTCACACTTATTTTCCACCTTCTCAACTTTTATTACGTTCATTTAAAAATTCACTTTTTATGTTCCTAATTTCTCAACTCTCAAAATCTTCTACCTTTCTAAAATACCTTTCGTTTCACTTTCGTCTTTCACACTTATTTTCCATATTCTCAACTTTTATTACGTTCATTTAAAAATTCACTTTTTATGTTCCTAATTTCTCAACTCTCAAAATCTTCTACCTTTCTAAAATACCTTTCGTTTCACTTTCGTCTTTCACACTTATTTTCCACCTTCTCAACTTTTATTACGTTCATTTAAAAATTCACTTTTTATGTTCCTAATTTCTCAACTCTCAAAATCTTCTACCTTTCTAAAATACCTTTCGTTTCACTTTCGTCTTTCACACTTATTTTCCACCTTCTCAACTTTTATTACGTTCATTTAAAAATTCACTTTTTATGTTCCTAATTTCTCAACTCTCAAAATCTTCTACCTTTCTAAAATACCTTTCGTTTCACTTTCGTCTTTCACACTTATTTTCCATATTCTCAACTTTTATTACGTTCATTTAAAAATTCACTTTTTATGTTCCTAATTTCTCAACTCTCAAAATCTTCTACCTTTCTAAAATACCTTTCGTTTCACTTTCGTCTTTCACACTTATTTTCCACCTTCTCAACTTTTATTACGTTCATTTAAAAATTCACTTTTTATGTTCCTAATTTCTCAACTCTCAAAATCTTCTACCTTTCTAAAATACCTTTCGTTTCACTTTCGTCTTTCACACTTATTTTCCACCTTCTCAACTTTTATTACGTTCATTTAAAAATTCACTTTTTATGTTCCTAATTTCTCAACTCTCAAAATCTTCTACCTTTCTAAAATACCTTTCGTTTCACTTTCGTCTTTCACACTTATTTTCCACCTTCTCAACTTTTATTACGTTCATTTAAAAATTCACTTTTTATGTTCCTAATTTCTCAACTCTCAAAATCTTCTACCTTTCTAAAATACCTTTCGTTTCACTTTCGTCTTTCACACTTATTTTCCACCTTCTCAACTTTTATTACGTTCATTTAAAAATTCACTTTTTATGTTCCTAATTTCTCAACTCTCAAAATCTTCTACCTTTCTAAAATACCTTTCGTTTCACTTTCGTCTTTCACACTTATTTTCCACCTTCTCAACTTTTATTACGTTCATTTAAAAATTCACTTTTTATGTTCCTAATTTCTCAACTCTCAAAATCTTCTACCTTTCTAAAATACCTTTCGTTTCACTTTCGTCTTTCACACTTATTTTCCATATTCTCAACTTTTATTACGTTCATTTAAAAATTCACTTTTTATGTTCCTAATTTCTCAACTCTCAAAATCTTCTACCTTTCTAAAATACCTTTCGTTTCACTTTCGTCTTTCACACTTATTTTCCACCTTCTCAACTTTTATTACGTTCATTTAAAAATTCACTTTTTATGTTCCTAATTTCTCAACTCTCAAAATCTTCTACCTTTCTAAAATACCTTTCGTTTCACTTTCGTCTTTCACACTTATTTTCCACCTTCTCAACTTTTATTACGTTCATTTAAAAATTCACTTTTTATGTTCCTAATTTCTCAACTCTCAAAATCTTCTACCTTTCTAAAATACCTTTCGTTTCACTTTCGTCTTTCACACTTATTTTCCACCTTCTCAACTTTTGATACGTTCATTTAAAAATTCACTTTTTATGTTCCTAATTTCTCAACTCTCAAAATCTTCTACCTTTCTAAAATACCTTTCGTTTCACTTTCGTCTTTCACACTTATTTTCCATATTCTCAACTTTTATTACGTTCATTTAAAAATTCACTTTTTATGTTCCTAATTTCTCAACTCTCAAAATCTTCTACCTTTCTAAAATACCTTTCGTTTCACTTTCGTCTTTCACACTTATTTTCCACCTTCTCAACTTTTATTACGTTCATTTAAAAATTCACTTTTTATGTTCCTAATTTCTCAACTCTCAAAATCTTCTACCTTTCTAAAATACCTTTCGTTTCACTTTCGTCTTTCACACTTATTTTCCACCTTCTCAACTTTTATTACGTTCATTTAAAAATTCACTTTTTATGTTCCTAATTTCTCAACTCTCAAAATCTTCTACCTTTCTAAAATACCTTTCGTTTCACTTTCGTCTTTCACACTTATTTTCCACCTTCTCAACTTTTATTACGTTCATTTAAAAATTCACTTTTTATGTTCCTAATTTCTCAACTCTCAAAATCTTCTACCTTTCTAAAATACCTTTCGTTTCACTTTCGTCTTTCACACTTATTTTCCATATTCTCAACTTTTGATACGTTCATTTAAAAATTCACTTTTTATGTTCCTAATTTCTCAACTCTCAAAATCTTCTACCTTTCTAAAATACCTTTCGTTTCACTTTCGTCTTTCACACTTATTTTCCACCTTCTCAACTTTTATTACGTTCATTTAAAAATTCACTTTTTATGTTCCTAATTTCTCAACTCTCAAAATCTTCTACCTTTCTAAAATACCTTTCGTTTCACTTTCGTCTTTCACACTTATTTTCCACCTTCTCAACTTTTATTACGTTCATTTAAAAATTCACTTTTTATGTTCCTAATTTCTCAACTCTCAAAATCTTCTACCTTTCTAAAATACCTTTCGTTTCACTTTCGTCTTTCACACTTATTTTCCACCTTCTCAACTTTTATTACGTTCATTTAAAAATTCACTTTTTATGTTCCTAATTTCTCAACTCTCAAAATCTTCTACCTTTCTAAAATACCTTTCGTTTCACTTTCGTCTTTCACACTTATTTTCAGCCTTCTCAACTTTTATTACGTTCATTTAAAAATTCACTTTTTATGTTCCTAATTTCTCAACTCTCAAAATCTTCTACCTTTCTAAAATACCTTTCGTTTCACTTTCGTCTTTCACACTTATTTTCCATATTCTCAACTTTTGATACGTTCATTTAAAAATTCACTTTTTATGTTCCTAATTTCTCAACTCTCAAAATCTTCTACCTTTCTAAAATACCTTTCGTTTCACTTTCGTCTTTCACACTTATTTTCAGCCTTCTCAACTTTTATTACGTTCATTTAAAAATTCACTTTTTATGTTCCTAATTTCTCAACTCTCAAAATCTTCTACCTTTCTAAAATACCTTTCGTTTCACTTTCGTCTTTCACACTTATTTTCCATATTCTCAACTTTTGATACGTTCATTTAAAAATTCACTTTTTATGTTCCTAATTTCTCAACTCTCAAAATCTTCTACCTTTCTAAAATACCTTTCGTTTCACTTTCGTCTTTCACACTTATTTTCCACCTTCTCAACTTTTATTACGTTCATTTAAAAATTCACTTTTTATGTTCCTAATTTCTCAACTCTCAAAATCTTCTACCTTTCTAAAATACCTTTCGTTTCACTTTCGTCTTTCACACTTATTTTCCACCTTCTCAACTTTTATTACGTTCATTTAAAAATTCACTTTTTATGTTCCTAATTTCTCAACTCTCCAAATCTTCTACCTTTCTAAAATACCTTTCGTTTCACTTTCGTCTTTCACACTTATTTTCCACCTTCTCAACTTTTATTACGTTCATTTAAAAATTCACTTTTTATGTTCCTAATTTCTCAACTCTCAAAATCTTCTACCTTTCTAAAATACCTTTCGTTTCACTTTCGTCTTTCACACTTATTTTCCACCTTCTCAACTTTTATTACGTTCATTTAAAAATTCACTTTTTATGTTCCTAATTTCTCAACTCTCAAAATCTTCTACCTTTCTAAAATACCTTTCGTTTCACTTTCGTCTTTCACACTTATTTTCCACCTTCTCAACTTTTATTACGTTCATTTAAAAATTCACTTTTTATGTTCCTAATTTCTCAACTCTCAAAATCTTCTACCTTTCTAAAATACCTTTCGTTTCACTTTCGTCTTTCACACTTATTTTCCACCTTCTCAACTTTTATTACGTTCATTTAAAAATTCACTTTTTATGTTCCTAATTTCTCAACTCTCCAAATCTTCTACCTTTCTAAAATACCTTTCGTTTCACTTTCGTCTTTCACACTTATTTTCCACCTTCTCAACTTTTATTACGTTCATTTAAAAATTCACTTTTTATGTTCCTAATTTCTCAACTCTCAAAATCTTCTACCTTTCTAAAATACCTTTCGTTTCACTTTCGTCTTTCACACTTATTTTCCACCTTCTCAACTTTTATTACGTTCATTTAAAAATTCACTTTTTATGTTCCTAATTTCTCAACTCTCAAAATCTTCTACCTTTCTAAAATACCTTTCGTTTCACTTTCGTCTTTCACACTTATTTTCCACCTTCTCAACTTTTATTACGTTCATTTAAAAATTCACTTTTTATGTTCCTAATTTCTCAACTCTCAAAATCTTCTACCTTTCTAAAATACCTTTCGTTTCACTTTCGTCTTTCACACTTATTTTCCACCTTCTCAACTTTTATTACGTTCATTTAAAAATTCACTTTTTATGTTCCTAATTTCTCAACTCTCCAAATCTTCTACCTTTCTAAAATACCTTTCGTTTCACTTTCGTCTTTCACACTTATTTTCCACCTTCTCAACTTTTATTACGTTCATTTAAAAATTCACTTTTTATGTTCCTAATTTCTCAACTCTCAAAATCTTCTACCTTTCTAAAATACCTTTCGTTTCACTTTCGTCTTTCACACTTATTTTCCACCTTCTCAACTTTTATTACGTTCATTTAAAAATTCACTTTTTATGTTCCTAATTTCTCAACTCTCAAAATCTTCTACCTTTCTAAAATACCTTTCGTTTCACTTTCGTCTTTCACACTTATTTTCCATATTCTCAACTTTTATTACGTTCATTTAAAAATTCACTTTTTATGTTCCTAATTTCTCAACTCTCAAAATCTTCTACCTTTCTAAAATACCTTTCGTTTCACTTTCGTCTTTCACACTTATTTTCCACCTTCTCAACTTTTATTACGTTCATTTAAAAATTCACTTTTTATGTTCCTAATTTCTCAACTCTCAAAATCTTCTACCTTTCTAAAATACCTTTCGTTTCACTTTCGTCTTTCACACTTATTTTCCACCTTCTCAACTTTTATTACGTTCATTTAAAAATTCACTTTTTATGTTCCTAATTTCTCAACTCTCAAAATCTTCTACCTTTCTAAAATACCTTTCGTTTCACTTTCGTCTTTCACACTTATTTTCCATATTCTCAACTTTTATTACGTTCATTTAAAAATTCACTTTTTATGTTCCTAATTTCTCAACTCTCAAAATCTTCTACCTTTCTAAAATACCTTTCGTTTCACTTTCGTCTTTCACACTTATTTTCCACCTTCTCAACTTTTATTACGTTCATTTAAAAATTCACTTTTTATGTTCCTAATTTCTCAACTCTCAAAATCTTCTACCTTTCTAAAATACCTTTCGTTTCACTTTCGTCTTTCACACTTATTTTCCACCTTCTCAACTTTTATTACGTTCATTTAAAAATTCACTTTTTATGTTCCTAATTTCTCAACTCTCAAAATCTTCTACCTTTCTAAAATACCTTTCGTTTCACTTTCGTCTTTCACACTTATTTTCCACCTTCTCAACTTTTATTACGTTCATTTAAAAATTCACTTTTTATGTTCCTAATTTCTCAACTCTCAAAATCTTCTACCTTTCTAAAATACCTTTCGTTTCACTTTCGTCTTTCACACTTATTTTCCACCTTCTCAACTTTTATTACGTTCATTTAAAAATTCACTTTTTATGTTCCTAATTTCTCAACTCTCAAAATCTTCTACCTTTCTAAAATACCTTTCGTTTCACTTTCGTCTTTCACACTTATTTTCCACCTTCTCAACTTTTATTACGTTCATTTAAAAATTCACTTTTTATGTTCCTAATTTCTCAACTCTCAAAATCTTCTACCTTTCTAAAATACCTTTCGTTTCACTTTCGTCTTTCACACTTATTTTCCATATTCTCAACTTTTATTACGTTCATTTAAAAATTCACTTTTTATGTTCCTAATTTCTCAACTCTCAAAATCTTCTACCTTTCTAAAATACCTTTCGTTTCACTTTCGTCTTTCACACTTATTTTCCACCTTCTCAACTTTTATTACGTTCATTTAAAAATTCACTTTTTATGTTCCTAATTTCTCAACTCTCAAAATCTTCTACCTTTCTAAAATACCTTTCGTTTCACTTTCGTCTTTCACACTTATTTTCCACCTTCTCAACTTTTATTACGTTCATTTAAAAATTCACTTTTTATGTTCCTAATTTCTCAACTCTCAAAATCTTCTACCTTTCTAAAATACCTTTCGTTTCACTTTCGTCTTTCACACTTATTTTCCACCTTCTCAACTTTTGATACGTTCATTTAAAAATTCACTTTTTATGTTCCTAATTTCTCAACTCTCAAAATCTTCTACCTTTCTAAAATACCTTTCGTTTCACTTTCGTCTTTCACACTTATTTTCCATATTCTCAACTTTTATTACGTTCATTTAAAAATTCACTTTTTATGTTCCTAATTTCTCAACTCTCAAAATCTTCTACCTTTCTAAAATACCTTTCGTTTCACTTTCGTCTTTCACACTTATTTTCCACCTTCTCAACTTTTATTACGTTCATTTAAAAATTCACTTTTTATGTTCCTAATTTCTCAACTCTCAAAATCTTCTACCTTTCTAAAATACCTTTCGTTTCACTTTCGTCTTTCACACTTATTTTCCACCTTCTCAACTTTTATTACGTTCATTTAAAAATTCACTTTTTATGTTCCTAATTTCTCAACTCTCAAAATCTTCTACCTTTCTAAAATACCTTTCGTTTCACTTTCGTCTTTCACACTTATTTTCCACCTTCTCAACTTTTATTACGTTCATTTAAAAATTCACTTTTTATGTTCCTAATTTCTCAACTCTCAAAATCTTCTACCTTTCTAAAATACCTTTCGTTTCACTTTCGTCTTTCACACTTATTTTCCACCTTCTCAACTTTTATTACGTTCATTTAAAAATTCACTTTTTATGTTCCTAATTTCTCAACTCTCAAAATCTTCTACCTTTCTAAAATACCTTTCGTTTCACTTTCGTCTTTCACACTTATTTTCCACCTTCTCAACTTTTGATACGTTCATTTAAAAATTCACTTTTTATGTTCCTAATTTCTCAACTCTCAAAATCTTCTACCTTTCTAAAATACCTTTCGTTTCACTTTCGTCTTTCACACTTATTTTCCACCTTCTCAACTTTTGATACGTTCATTTAAAAATTCACTTTTTATGTTCCTAATTTCTCAACTCTCAAAATCTTCTACCTTTCTAAAATACCTTTCGTTTCACTTTCGTCTTTCACACTTATTTTCCACCTTCTCAACTTTTGATACGTTCATTTAAAAATTCACTTTTTATGTTCCTAATTTCTCAACTCTCAAAATCTTCTACCTTTCTAAAATACCTTTCGTTTCACTTTCGTCTTTCACACTTATTTTCCATATTCTCAACTTTTATTATATTCATTTAAAAATTCACTTTTTATGTTCCTAATTTCTCAACTCTCAAAATCTTCTACCTTTCTAAAATACCTTTCGTTTCACTTTCGTCTTTCACACTTATTTTCCACCTTCTCAACTTTTATTACGTTCATTTAAAAATTCACTTTTTATGTTCCTAATTTCTCAACTCTCAAAATCTTCTACCTTTCTAAAATACCTTTCGTTTCACTTTCGTCTTTCACACTTATTTTCCACCTTCTCAACTTTTATTACGTTCATTTAAAAATTCACTTTTTATGTTCCTAATTTCTCAACTCTCGAAATCTTCTACCTTTCTAAAATACCTTTCGTTTCACTTTCGTCTTTCACACTTATTTTCCATATTCTCAACTTTTATTACGTTCATTTAAAAATTCACTTTTTATGTTCCTAATTTCTCAACTCTCAAAATCTTCTACCTTTCTAAAATACCTTTCGTTTCACTTTCGTCTTTCACACTTATTTTCCACCTTCTCAACTTTTATTACGTTCATTTAAAAATTCACTTTTTATGTTCCTAATTTCTCAACTCTCAAAATCTTCTACCTTTCTAAAATACCTTTCGTTTCACTTTCGTCTTTCACACTTATTTTCCACCTTCTCAACTTTTGATACGTTCATTTAAAAATTCACTTTTTATGTTCCTAATTTCTCAACTCTCCAAATCTTCTACCTTTCTAAAATACCTTTCGTTTCACTTTCGTCTTTCACACTTATTTTCCACCTTCTCAACTTTTGATACGTTCATTTAAAAATTCACTTTTTATGTTCCTAATTTCTCAACTCTCAAAATCTTCTACCTTTCTAAAATACCTTTCGTTTCACTTTCGTCTTTCACACTTATTTTCCATATTCTCAACATTTATTATATTCATTTAAAAATTCACTTTTTATGTTCCTAATTTCTCAACTCTCAAAATCTTCTACCTTTCTAAAATACCTTTCGTTTCACTTTCGTCTTTCACACTTATTTTCCACCTTCTCAACTTTTATTACGTTCATTTAAAAATTCACTTTTTATGTTCCTAATTTCTCAACTCTCAAAATCTTCTACCTTTCTAAAATACCTTTCGTTTCACTTTCGTCTTTCACACTTATTTTCCACCTTCTCAACTTTTATTACGTTCATTTAAAAATTCACTTTTTATGTTCCTAATTTCTCAACTCTCCAAATCTTCTACCTTTCTAAAATACCTTTCGTTTCACTTTCGTCTTTCACACTTATTTTCCACCTTCTCAACTTTTGATACGTTCATTTAAAAATTCACTTTTTATGTTCCTAATTTCTCAACTCTCAAAATCTTCTACCTTTCTAAAATACCTTTCGTTTCACTTTCGTCTTTCACACTTATTTTCCACCTTCTCAACTTTTATTACGTTCATTTAAAAATTCACTTTTTATGTTCCTAATTTCTCAACTCTCAAAATCTTCTACCTTTCTAAAATACCTTTCGTTTCACTTTCGTCTTTCACACTTATTTTCCATATTCTCAACTTTTATTACGTTCATTTAAAAATTCACTTTTTATGTTCCTAATTTCTCAACTCTCAAAATCTTCTACCTTTCTAAAATACCTTTCGTTTCACTTTCGTCTTTCACACTTATTTTCCACCTTCTCAACTTTTATTACGTTCATTTAAAAATTCACTTTTTATGTTCCTAATTTCTCAACTCTCCAAATCTTCTACCTTTCTAAAATACCTTTCGTTTCACTTTCGTCTTTCACACTTATTTTCCACCTTCTCAACTTTTGATACGTTCATTTAAAAATTCACTTTTTATGTTCCTAATTTCTCAACTCTCAAAATCTTCTACCTTTCTAAAATACCTTTCGTTTCACTTTCGTCTTTCACACTTATTTTCCACCTTCTCAACTTTTATTACGTTCATTTAAAAATTCACTTTTTATGTTCCTAATTTCTCAACTCTCAAAATCTTCTACCTTTCTAAAATACCTTTCGTTTCACTTTCGTCTTTCACACTTATTTTCCATATTCTCAACTTTTATTACGTTCATTTAAAAATTCACTTTTTATGTTCCTAATTTCTCAACTCTCAAAATCTTCTACCTTTCTAAAATACCTTTCGTTTCACTTTCGTCTTTCACACTTATTTTCCACCTTCTCAACTTTTATTACGTTCATTTAAAAATTCACTTTTTATGTTCCTAATTTCTCAACTCTCAAAATCTTCTACCTTTCTAAAATACCTTTCGTTTCACTTTCGTCTTTCACACTTATTTTCCACCTTCTCAACTTTTATTACGTTCATTTAAAAATTCACTTTTTATGTTCCTAATTTCTCAACTCTCAAAATCTTCTACCTTTCTAAAATACCTTTCGTTTCACTTTCGTCTTTCACACTTATTTTCCACCTTCTCAACTTTTATTACGTTCATTTAAAAATTCACTTTTTATGTTCCTAATTTCTCAACTCTCAAAATCTTCTACCTTTCTAAAATACCTTTCGTTTCACTTTCGTCTTTCACACTTATTTTCCACCTTCTCAACTTTTATTACGTTCATTTAAAAATTCACTTTTTATGTTCCTAATTTCTCAACTCTCAAAATCTTCTACCTTTCTAAAATACCTTTCGTTTCACTTTCGTCTTTCACACTTATTTTCCACCTTCTCAACTTTTATTACGTTCATTTAAAAATTCACTTTTTATGTTCCTAATTTCTCAACTCTCAAAATCTTCTACCTTTCTAAAATACCTTTCGTTTCACTTTCGTCTTTCACACTTATTTTCCACCTTCTCAACTTTTATTACGTTCATTTAAAAATTCACTTTTTATGTTCCTAATTTCTCAACTCTCAAAATCTTCTACCTTTCTAAAATACCTTTCGTTTCACTTTCGTCTTTCACACTTATTTTCCACCTTCTCAACTTTTATTACGTTCATTTAAAAATTCACTTTTTATGTTCCTAATTTCTCAACTCTCAAAATCTTCTACCTTTCTAAAATACCTTTCGTTTCACTTTCGTCTTTCACACTTATTTTCCACCTTCTCAACTTTTATTACGTTCATTTAAAAATTCACTTTTTATGTTCCTAATTTCTCAACTCTCAAAATCTTCTACCTTTCTAAAATACCTTTCGTTTCACTTTCGTCTTTCACACTTATTTTCCACCTTCTCAACTTTTGATACGTTCATTTAAAAATTCACTTTTTATGTTCCTAATTTCTCAACTCTCAAAATCTTCTACCTTTCTAAAATACCTTTCGTTTCACTTTCGTCTTTCACACTTATTTTCCATATTCTCAACTTTTATTACGTTCATTTAAAAATTCACTTTTTATGTTCCTAATTTCTCAACTCTCAAAATCTTCTACCTTTCTAAAATACCTTTCGTTTCACTTTCGTCTTTCACACTTATTTTCCACCTTCTCAACTTTTATTACGTTCATTTAAAAATTCACTTTTTATGTTCCTAATTTCTCAACTCTCAAAATCTTCTACCTTTCTAAAATACCTTTCGTTTCACTTTCGTCTTTCACACTTATTTTCCACCTTCTCAACTTTTATTACGTTCATTTAAAAATTCACTTTTTATGTTCCTAATTTCTCAACTCTCAAAATCTTCTACCTTTCTAAAATACCTTTCGTTTCACTTTCGTCTTTCACACTTATTTTCCACCTTCTCAACTTTTATTACGTTCATTTAAAAATTCACTTTTTATGTTCCTAATTTCTCAACTCTCAAAATCTTCTACCTTTCTAAAATACCTTTCGTTTCACTTTCGTCTTTCACACTTATTTTCCACCTTCTCAACTTTTATTACGTTCATTTAAAAATTCACTTTTTATGTTCCTAATTTCTCAACTCTCAAAATCTTCTACCTTTCTAAAATACCTTTCGTTTCACTTTCGTCTTTCACACTTATTTTCCACCTTCTCAACTTTTGATACGTTCATTTAAAAATTCACTTTTTATGTTCCTAATTTCTCAACTCTCAAAATCTTCTACCTTTCTAAAATACCTTTCGTTTCACTTTCGTCTTTCACACTTATTTTCCACCTTCTCAACTTTTGATACGTTCATTTAAAAATTCACTTTTTATGTTCCTAATTTCTCAACTCTCAAAATCTTCTACCTTTCTAAAATACCTTTCGTTTCACTTTCGTCTTTCACACTTATTTTCCACCTTCTCAACTTTTGATACGTTCATTTAAAAATTCACTTTTTATGTTCCTAATTTCTCAACTCTCAAAATCTTCTACCTTTCTAAAATACCTTTCGTTTCACTTTCGTCTTTCACACTTATTTTCCATATTCTCAACTTTTATTATATTCATTTAAAAATTCACTTTTTATGTTCCTAATTTCTCAACTCTCAAAATCTTCTACCTTTCTAAAATACCTTTCGTTTCACTTTCGTCTTTCACACTTATTTTCCACCTTCTCAACTTTTATTACGTTCATTTAAAAATTCACTTTTTATGTTCCTAATTTCTCAACTCTCAAAATCTTCTACCTTTCTAAAATACCTTTCGTTTCACTTTCGTCTTTCACACTTATTTTCCACCTTCTCAACTTTTATTACGTTCATTTAAAAATTCACTTTTTATGTTCCTAATTTCTCAACTCTCGAAATCTTCTACCTTTCTAAAATACCTTTCGTTTCACTTTCGTCTTTCACACTTATTTTCCATATTCTCAACTTTTATTACGTTCATTTAAAAATTCACTTTTTATGTTCCTAATTTCTCAACTCTCAAAATCTTCTACCTTTCTAAAATACCTTTCGTTTCACTTTCGTCTTTCACACTTATTTTCCACCTTCTCAACTTTTATTACGTTCATTTAAAAATTCACTTTTTATGTTCCTAATTTCTCAACTCTCAAAATCTTCTACCTTTCTAAAATACCTTTCGTTTCACTTTCGTCTTTCACACTTATTTTCCACCTTCTCAACTTTTGATACGTTCATTTAAAAATTCACTTTTTATGTTCCTAATTTCTCAACTCTCCAAATCTTCTACCTTTCTAAAATACCTTTCGTTTCACTTTCGTCTTTCACACTTATTTTCCACCTTCTCAACTTTTGATACGTTCATTTAAAAATTCACTTTTTATGTTCCTAATTTCTCAACTCTCAAAATCTTCTACCTTTCTAAAATACCTTTCGTTTCACTTTCGTCTTTCACACTTATTTTCCATATTCTCAACTTTTATTATATTCATTTAAAAATTCACTTTTTATGTTCCTAATTTCTCAACTCTCAAAATCTTCTACCTTTCTAAAATACCTTTCGTTTCACTTTCGTCTTTCACACTTATTTTCCACCTTCTCAACTTTTATTACGTTCATTTAAAAATTCACTTTTTATGTTCCTAATTTCTCAACTCTCAAAATCTTCTACCTTTCTAAAATACCTTTCGTTTCACTTTCGTCTTTCACACTTATTTTCCACCTTCTCAACTTTTATTACGTTCATTTAAAAATTCACTTTTTATGTTCCTAATTTCTCAACTCTCAAAATCTTCTACCTTTCTAAAATACCTTTCGTTTCACTTTCGTCTTTCACACTTATTTTCCACCTTCTCAACTTTTATTACGTTCATTTAAAAATTCACTTTTTATGTTCCTAATTTCTCAACTCTCAAAATCTTCTACCTTTCTAAAATACCTTTCGTTTCACTTTCGTCTTTCACACTTATTTTCCACCTTCTCAACTTTTATTACGTTCATTTAAAAATTCACTTTTTATGTTCCTAATTTCTCAACTCTCAAAATCTTCTACCTTTCTAAAATACCTTTCGTTTCACTTTCGTCTTTCACACTTATTTTCCACCTTCTCAACTTTTGATACGTTCATTTAAAAATTCACTTTTTATGTTCCTAATTTCTCAACTCTCAAAATCTTCTACCTTTCTAAAATACCTTTCGTTTCACTTTCGTCTTTCACACTTATTTTCCACCTTCTCAACTTTTATTACGTTCATTTAAAAATTCACTTTTTATGTTCCTAATTTCTCAACTCTCAAAATCTTCTACCTTTCTAAAATACCTTTCGTTTCACTTTCGTCTTTCACACTTATTTTCCACCTTCTCAACTTTTGATACGTTCATTTAAAAATTCACTTTTTATGTTCCTAATTTCTCAACTCTCAAAATCTTCTACCTTTCTAAAATACCTTTCGTTTCACTTTCGTCTTTCACACTTATTTTCCACCTTCTCAACTTTTATTACGTTCATTTAAAAATTCACTTTTTATGTTCCTAATTTCTCAACTCTCAAAATCTTCTACCTTTCTAAAATACCTTTCGTTTCACTTTCGTCTTTCACACTTATTTTCCACCTTCTCAACTTTTATTACGTTCATTTAAAAATTCACTTTTTATGTTCCTAATTTCTCAACTCTCAAAATCTTCTACCTTTCTAAAATACCTTTCGTTTCACTTTCGTCTTTCACACTTATTTTCCACCTTCTCAACTTTTATTACGTTCATTTAAAAATTCACTTTTTATGTTCCTAATTTCTCAACTCTCAAAATCTTCTACCTTTCTAAAATACCTTTCGTTTCACTTTCGTCTTTCACACTTATTTTCCACCTTCTCAACTTTTATTACGTTCATTTAAAAATTCACTTTTTATGTTCCTAATTTCTCAACTCTCAAAATCTTCTACCTTTCTAAAATACCTTTCGTTTCACTTTCGTCTTTCACACTTATTTTCCACCTTCTCAACTTTTATTACGTTCATTTAAAAATTCACTTTTTATGTTCCTAATTTCTCAACTCTCAAAATCTTCTACCTTTCTAAAATACCTTTCGTTTCACTTTCGTCTTTCACACTTATTTTCCACCTTCTCAACTTTTATTACGTTCATTTAAAAATTCACTTTTTATGTTCCTAATTTCTCAACTCTCAAAATCTTCTACCTTTCTAAAATACCTTTCGTTTCACTTTCGTCTTTCACACTTATTTTCCACCTTCTCAACTTTTATTACGTTCATTTAAAATTCACTTTTTATGTTCCTAATTTCTCAACTCTCAAAATCTTCTACCTTTCTAAAATACCTTTCGTTTCACTTTCGTCTTTCACACTTATTTTCCACCTTCTCAACTTTTATTACGTTCATTTAAAAATTCACTTTTTATGTTCCTAATTTCTCAACTCTCAAAATCTTCTACCTTTCTAAAATACCTTTCGTTTCACTTTCGTCTTTCACACTTATTTTCCACCTTCTCAACTTTTATTACGTTCATTTAAAAATTCACTTTTTATGTTCCTAATTTCTCAACTCTCAAAATCTTCTACCTTTCTAAAATACCTTTCGTTTCACTTTCGTCTTTCACACTTATTTTCCACCTTCTCAACTTTTATTACGTTCATTTAAAAATTCACTTTTTATGTTCCTAATTTCTCAACTCTCAAAATCTTCTACCTTTCTAAAATACCTTTCGTTTCACTTTCGTCTTTCACACTTATTTTCCACCTTCTCAACTTTTATTACGTTCATTTAAAAATTCACTTTTTATGTTCCTAATTTCTCAACTCCCAAAATCTTCTACCTTTCTAAAATACCTTTCGTTTCACTTTCGTCTTTCACACTTATTTTCCACCTTCTCAACTTTTATTACGTTCATTTAAAAATTCACTTTTTATGTTCCTAATTTCTCAACTCTCAAAATCTTCTACCTTTCTAAAATACCTTTCGTTTCACTTTCGTCTTTCACACTTATTTTCCATATTCTCAACTTTTATTACGTTCATTTAAAAATTCACTTTTTATGTTCCTAATTTCTCAACTCTCAAAATCTTCTACCTTTCTAAAATACCTTTCGTTTCACTTTCGTCTTTCACACTTATTTTCCACCTTCTCAACTTTTATTACGTTCATTTAAAAATTCACTTTTTATGTTCCTAATTTCTCAACTCTCAAAATCTTCTACCTTTCTAAAATACCTTTCGTTTCACTTTCGTCTTTCACACTTATTTTCCACCTTCTCAACTTTTATTACGTTCATTTAAAAATTCACTTTTTATGTTCCTAATTTCTCAACTCTCAAAATCTTCTACCTTTCTAAAATACCTTTCGTTTCACTTTCGTCTTTCACACTTATTTTCCACCTTCTCAACTTTTATTACGTTCATTTAAAAATTCACTTTTTATGTTCCTAATTTCTCAACTCTCAAAATCTTCTACCTTTCTAAAATACCTTTCGTTTCACTTTCGTCTTTCACACTTATTTTCCACCTTCTCAACTTTTATTACGTTCATTTAAAAATTCACTTTTTATGTTCCTAATTTCTCAACTCTCAAAATCTTCTACCTTTCTAAAATACCTTTCGTTTCACTTTCGTCTTTCACACTTATTTTCCACCTTCTCAACTTTTATTACGTTCATTTAAAAATTCACTTTTTATGTTCCTAATTTCTCAACTCTCAAAATCTTCTACCTTTCTAAAATACCTTTCGTTTCACTTTCGTCTTTCACACTTATTTTCCACCTTCTCAACTTTTATTACGTTCATTTAAAAATTCACTTTTTATGTTCCTAATTTCTCAACTCTCAAAATCTTCTACCTTTCTAAAATACCTTTCGTTTCACTTTCGTCTTTCACACTTATTTTCCACCTTCTCAACTTTTATTACGTTCATTTAAAAATTCACTTTTTATGTTCCTAATTTCTCAACTCTCAAAATCTTCTACCT
>CAMPDV010006825.1:0-12500 GCA_946699065.1 Loxodes magnus
CTCTGAATTTGGTTGAGCATCTCGATAACTTCTTTTTCCATGCTATATTATTTCATTCTAATTTTACGTATTTGAGATCTAGCCATTTTTTGTAATAAATTCAGAAGTATCTATTTAAAAGTTTTATGAATGATTAAATAAATCACTTGCTACAATTGTTTAAGTAGATTAATTTAGTTTTAAAGGTTTTAACATTTGCTAAATTATAATTTGCTATTACTATTTCTGAAAGTCTCATATTCTAGAATAAACGTCTAATTTTCTTTAGTTTTCTGGTTCGTAACCATTGATCAATTAAACATACTGAATATTCAATGTACTATAAGCATCTTATATTTGTAATTATTTTATTTTAACTTTTGTAGTTCATCAAGTTAATGCTAAGTTATATCAATTATAGTTCCATAAGAAGCTGTTTCAATGTTTGGTTCAGTTAAAACTACCTTGTTAAATACTTCAATACTTAAATATTAGGTACTAATATCTATTTTTTCAACTTTCACTTATTTTTAGCAGAGTTCTACTTAAACTTATTTATCACTACATCTATTTTAATAGTTTCAGTATTATTCAGATTTGTTTCATAAATATAAATTTTCTTTATTAAGATTTTAATTAAGAATTTCCAGATCTTAGATTTGCTATGCATTTCAATATTTCTTGAGTTACAATTACTTAATTCATTTTATTTAGATTGAATCTAGGAAGTTAGACTATTTATATAAATTTGAGCTTCCTACTTATAATTAAGCATCATTTCTTCTTATATTCTTAAATATTCTGTTGTATTATTTAGCTTAATATGAAATTCAGACTACTTTTCTAAACTTGCCTAATAACTTAAGAAAAACTATTATTAATAAATTCAAATTCTTATATCTGGACAGATGAGAGCTCTGTTTAAGTAAAGTTGTGATTTTATATTATTGACTTTTCTTGTTTTGATAATACTTCAGATCAAATTTAATCATTTAGTATTTATTTAAAAATTTCCTTATATTTATTAATTATCTTTAGCTTCAAAGCAGCAAGTTCAGCTTACAATTATTAATTTTGTAATTTTGTTTATAAACATGTCTTATTATTACATATTTCCTATCTATCACCAAATTAACTTTATTTATCATTTTTTTAGATCATTGATTTGTATGGTTTAATTTAACTTAGTTTCTTCATTTAAGTACTAGAAAAATGTATTTTAAATATATTTTTTAACATAATTATTTTCAAATATATGCTATTTATCAGAAGATATAAGAGATATTTTGGATATTTTCATTGTAGTCTACGCGGCAATTTTATTTTTCTTCCTGTAAACACATTTCTCCGTTTTTAAAGTGCGCTACAACTGATGTCCACTTTTCAATGAATGACTTAATATTTAAGGGGAATCTTGAAGAATTTATTTAATGGTTATTAACTACAATTTTTAATAATTGACTTTGTAGATTCTAAACTTAGTTGACTTATTTTAATTGTAACAGTTCCAATTCTTTTGTATGAATGGAGTAGAGTACCTGCTTATGCTTGTCTTAAGTAAAAACAGCATCTTTATAATGAAATAAAGAAGAGTTGCTTAGAGGTTAATCTAGCGATTTTAATTAATTTCCATTTTTTTCTTTTTGTGTTTATATTAAATAAAATTTTTTAGTGCTATTTTTGATGATTTTTTCAGTTTTATTGATTTCCTATATTGTTTATGATTTTATTTTTGCTTCATTCATAATTTAGGCATTTTTTATTATTTATAACAATTTTAGAAAAATTTATATGGTATTATCATAGTTCGTGAGATGCCTTTATACTAGCACATTTTAAATTGAATCAAATCTTTACTGCTAGGTAAAAATCTTATTACTTCTCAAGTGTATTAATATAATATATTTTCTTGATTTAAATCTTTCTTTAATGCTTTTCATAGATTTTATCAGTTCCTTTTTTAATTTTTTTATTTAGTTTAGAGACACATTTTATTGTTCATTAATTATATTTTCCCCAATTTTAAATGAATTTTCATAATTAGATTTTAGTTAGGGTTATTATTTTCCTTTTTTTTGGTTTGTAATTTTTTGGGTCTGATTTGCGATTTCTTGATTGTTGCCATCTAGAAATATTAATTACTTTTTTTAATTTTACTGCTATTCTTCTTTTAGCATTTACTATATTTATTTTCTTTTAAATATTTCTTTTTAAGTTTTAATATCTAAACATTATTTCCACTATTAATTTAATTCTTATATTTAAATTTCTAGATCTTTTTTAACTCAGATTTTATTAATTCTGTTTTTAAGATTGTTTAACAGCTTGACAACCCTTATATTCCACATTATTGAATGCTTATATATGAATTAGATTTATAATAAAGTTGTATTATTATTATAAATATTGTTCATAAATTAATGAATTAAAGAATTAATATATTCCTCTATATTTCTTTAATTGCTTACTTTCAAATATGTTATTTTGGTTTTTTGATATAGCTTACAGACACTGTAATAGATATGCTATATTAGTAATAGTTTTACTTATTAATTTTATAATTTAAATAGCTGAGTTAGCTTTAGCAGGTTTAATTTAATAGATAATTAGAATGATTTTCATGATTATGATATTTAGTTGACTACTTCTCTTTGCTTATAAACGATTGCTATATATTTCTTTTAAACTACTTAGTTAGCATGTATCTATCTTTTATTATTAAATAATCTAAACATTTTTTATTTGCTTTTTATGTTGATTTAAGGATATATTTTATGAATATCTAATTAAAATAATACCATATCTATATTAAAATAATAAAAGCAAGACAATGCATAAGACTTTTTAAAAGAAAAAGTAAGATAATAAACTAATTAAAATGATTAAAGTTAAAGATTTAATTAAAAAGTATAACTTCTATTATTTGAAAGCTCTAAATCCACTCATTCTCTTTTTGTTGGTCTCGCATAATTAGATTTAAAATTTGTTTAACCAGGATTTTAATCGTCTTCATAAATTATCTGAGGTTAATGTCCTTAAGAAATATTGTTAATTAGTTATTCATTACTACTATTATTATAACCAATGTCGTTTCCTCTAGCCTTAACCTGTATTTATGTTATTTACAATCTTACATCTTAATTTTAGCTTTCTTCATTCTAATTAGATTAACTAAAACTATCGAGATTTTAAGCTGAATCTTCAGATTGATTCTAACTTTTTATTTAATCTTCCTAAACTCTTCTATGCTCACTATTAATCCTAACTGCTAAAATTAAAGTTAGAAATACATCAATTATCAAGTAAATAATCAAACTTATTAAAAAGCTGATAATCCAAGGTAGAAATAAGTATGTATTATAGATAATGCAGACAATTATAGCTACTATCAAGTTTACTAGACAAAATGGAAAAAAGAATCATCCTATTTTTTTTGTTTTCTTATCTTTTATGTAAATTATAAATCAAAATCTTTCTAGCGATATTATAGCTGAAATTACTAAGGCTATTATGAAATCTCTTTCTTGAAATATACCTAACTATGATTTTATAAACGTAAAAGCTAAATTTAAAAATAGAAACTAAAGAACAACTATGAAGTTAATAGTTTATATAATAAACTATATAAAAATACCTTTATCATTGCAGAAAGGACCAGTTAATGAATGTCATTAAATCATTTATTATCGTATAGAACTTATTTTTTGTTAATATTATTGATTTTATAAATTATCCTGATTTTGTTGATTTTCCTGGTTTTGCTTATTTTTTTGATTTTTCTTATCTTCTTATAAACTATTCTTGATTAATCGTAAAATGTAATAAGAAAAGAAAAATACCGAAGTAATAACTAATGTATAAATAGGAACTTAATTTTGAATATTAGGAATTGAATCTTCATTTTTAGATAATCTACCATTTATTGTAGAGCTTTTATTTATTATTCTTATAACTCCTGTTTTTTAGCATTTACATTTGAAGGTATTGGTTTAGTTAGTTTCTTCTAAAGTACATTAACTTCCATCAAAATTATTCTATTATTCAGTTCATAATTCACATTATAGCATGTTACTGTTAGATGCTTCATAATATAATATAAACTCAGTAGTTATTTCTTTTCTTTCTTCATTACTCTCTTTAATTACTATTCCTTCTTCATCTTTATAGCAAGTTTGAAAAACACTAAAAGCTAGATAAGTTTATTTATTAGTATCGTTTAACTATATAGGATTAGAATCAAATTATGCTAAAACTATAACTAAGCAATCTCCTGTAACTACATCATTAAGAATAACTCTAGAGTTCTATATTTAATAGCTTTAAGGGATAGTATTAGAGTCATACATTGCTACTTATAGAGTTATGTTTTGATAGTTAAATATAGTGGGTTATTGATTAGGAACTAAGTATTTTCTAGCATATGATAAAGTAGAGTTTTTAATACAACTCTAGATAGTTTAATTATCTTAGCTTTATAGTATTCTATTATTTCTTAAACTTCTATTTTTACTCTTATCTTCAGTATATTAAATGGCCAATTAAGAAACGATAACATTCTAAAAAATGGAGGTAGTTGAATTGAGTTGGTTTAAAGTAATATCATAATCACCTTTCTTATTAAGAGACTAACCTATAACAGTAACAAAGGATTGATATGATTAGGAAGTTATATTATTCTTTAGTAAATCGTAAATTGAAAGAGCTATAGAAAACTCTTCTCCATTATTAACTAGGGGTGGTACAATTTCTACTAAACTACTTAAATCTTTTTAAGAAATCTAAAATTATCCTATAGAAATCTAATATGCTATTTAGTAAAGTCAATTTAATAGTGAAAGATCAGAATCAAACTTTGTTAAATTTAAGTTTTAAATCTCATTAGTTAAGTTGAAGTCTTACTTTTAAACTATAACTGCTTTAGTAGTTTTACTATATGCACCAAACTAGTCATACACATACATACCTACAGTTAATTTATGAGAATTTCCTTCACCTGCTGGTAAGAGAGTAATAAGATGACTTTCATCTTAGATGTAACTTAAAGGAAATTCTTAATTATTCTTAATAAGGAAGAATTTATACCTTAAGGGATAATCAAACTCTGAGTCATAATTCTTTTCACTTTTTATTGTATAATAAGTCTTTCATTCTTTTCCTTCATCTGGAGTTATAGAGAAATCTTCTATTATAGGTGGTATATTAACGTATATTTGTTTAGTAGTATAACTAGTTCAGTCAGCTTAATCTTAAACAAAGAGAGTATAAGTATAATATGTTCCAGGAACTAGTTTAGATGCTTTTATTTGTAAATTTAGATGATAAATGTCAGAATCATTAAAGTCTAGAATATTTCCAGGTTATTACTACCAGTATACTTTTTAAGGTATTATATTAGAGTTTAGAATAGCTCCATTCATAAGGAAAGTATCTTAAGGATTTACTATATTAAATTCATAATCACTTAAGTAAATGGTAATGTTTTAAGTTAAGTTCTGTGTTATATGTACGTAAGTGAAGTTATATGCAGATCTTGAATCAGTTGAGGTAACAGTTAGATTGAACTTGTAGATGTAATTTGGTTTAAAGTCAGATGCTTAAATATTAATATAATTTTCTTATGAATTACATTTACTATTTTTATACTATGTTATCTCATAATTTTCAGTTAAAGTCTAGCAGCTTCACTAGTACTCCAATACCTAATTAAGAGGATCTATTGCTTTGCCTTTTAAAGTTAATAGACTAGAATCTTTAATTTGGTAATATTAATTTCCTGAAATAAGAACTCTTAATTAGAATTAGATAATACTAACATTAACTTATGCAATATATTAGTTATCTACAGTAGCTTATACTAAATATCAGAATGGATATTTCAAACTATGTGCTTCTATTTATATAAACTATTCATCTTTTCTTTTATCTCTAAATATACTCTATTCTATATCCTACTTATTCCTTATGTCATTTGTACTATTTATACTCCATTCTATTTCATGCTTTTATTCTATTTACTCTTATATTATCAATCTTAACTTTACTATCTACTCTTCATATCTTTCTATTTACTCTCCTACATCAAAACTAACCTAAGGTGGCGAATAAGGATAAAGATTAACATGTTTTGAAATAAAGTTACTAGATTCCAGGCAAGAAGTAGCTTATACTAACACTGTAAAACTATTTGATGTTTATAGATACTAATTTAGAATTAAGAAAGTATTCTGTTCTTATTAGTATGAAGTAGGATTAATATTTGTTTAGCTAAATTTCTTTAAGTACTAGTTGAAATTTTCATTATAAGGATTAAGAGTTATATTCCATTAATATCAAATAACACATTTCAATCTATTTGTTACGTTTACTTTCACTGTTATATCTTTGTTTGTATAATATGCATCACTCAAGTTTAAAAACTCTAACTTGATATTTGGTTGTGATTACACTGAAAAAGGAACTTATAATTTGTTATCAAGTGTTTTTGTAAATGGATGGGTGGAGTTTATAACATCAGGCTTGAGCTCAACTACCATGTTATATGATAGCTGTGATTCTTCTCCTAACTAAATCCTAAAAATAGTGAAGTCATCATTTCATTTACATTTTACATTTTTTCCATATTTCTAAGTATCATCTAAAACTAAACTACATTCATGGACTTTATTTAAGAATCCTACTGTCTTATCAAAGTAAAGTCATATCTCATCGAAGTTTGATACTAAAGTGGAATTATATGGATTAGGAGGATTTCTAGCTTGGCAATCATCAAAATTGAATCTATTTGGATCGTTGAATAAGAAATCGCTGCATTAATTTTAATTTTAGCAGCATTAGTCATATATCTCTTGCAAGCATTATTATTGATATAAAATATTTTAATTTTCTAGAGATTCTAAACATATAGGATTTTATATGTTACTGCTTGATATTATTATTTAGATGTCTTTGTTTTTAAAAGTATCAGCCCAAGATTTAGCAGTTATAATGATTTTAACTTAATTAGCTTGTGATAAATATTAATAAGGAACTATAAAAATATTTCTTTCTTCACTGTATTTTAATGGAGTTGCTATTGTATTATTTCAATTTTTAAAGAATTCATTGAACTCTAAATTTTCTGGAAGCAAGGAAACACTTCAGTAATATGTAACGGGACAATGAAATCTTTCTTCTACACTGATATTAACTTTTAGATCATTAATAGGATTTCAGTTATAAATCCCATTATATAAAATGTTTAATTAAGGTTTTATTTTTAGCTATAGAGGTACTTGAAGATTGTTGATAAGAGTTTTAGTATAAGGATGAGTAGAATTTATTATCCCTTACTTAAGTTTTATTTACATAGAATTTGAAAGCAGAGCTTCTTCTCCTATTTTTACTTTAAAAGTACTAAAATCATCATTCCAAGAGCATTAAACATTAGTTCCATAGATATCTATATTGTCTAAAATTAAATCGCATTCATGTTCTTTTTAAATAAATCCTACGCTTTTATTGAAATTAATGTATATATAGTTAAAATCTTCTTAAAACAAAGCACTTTACAAACCAGGAAGATAATATTAATTGCAGTCTGATTAACTGAACATATTGTTATTACCAAAGTTAAAATCATTGCATTCATTTTAGTTTAAACAGCAATAATCATATATATTACTGATACAACTTTAACTTTAAATTTAACTTTAGCTTTGGTTACTTATTACTTTTCCTTATTAATCCCAACAGCTTGGTTCTTAAAGATTACTATTTACTATTGTTATATTACTTTATATAATATCCATAGTATCATAACAAGAAATTGCTTATATTTAAACGTAAACATACTATGCATAGCTTAAATGATTAGTCATAACTGTGAAATATGTTCTTTCTTATGAGTAATAAAAGGATTTAGTATTTGTGCTGTTTCAATCTTTGAAATATTGAATAAATTCGTTATTAAAAGGATATATTGTTATATTTCATAAATATCTAATTGCACAATGATATCTGTTACTTACATTTGCTACTAATTTCAATTCAAAAGATGGATTATGTGGACTATGAGATGCTAATGATACTTTTATAATAGGTTCACTTGATTTCTGTAAAACAACAGTTAAGTTACTAGTGAGAGTTTTAGTATAAGTATGAGTAGAATTTATTTTTCCTGATTTGAAAGTCATTATCATGTTTTAAGATATTCAAGCTTCTTCTCCTAATATAATCTTAAATATAGTAAACTCATCATTCCATTAGCATTTAGCATTTACTCCATACTTATAACTATCTTCTAAAATAAGGCTACACTCATGTTACTTATTTATAAAACCAACTCTTTTATCGAAATAAACCCATATTTCATCAAAATTTTGTTACGTGAAAGCATTCATGATACTAGGAGGATTTCTAGCTTAACAATCATAAGTACTAAATCTGTTAGAATCATCAAGTTTAAAATAATTGCATTCATTTTAGTTTAAACAGCAATAATCGTATATATTACTGATACAACTTTAACTTTATTTATTTATTAATTTTCCTTCTTAATCCCAACAACTTGGTTCTTAAAGATTACTATTTACTATTGTTATATTACTTTATATAATATCCATAGTATCATAACAAGAAACTGCTTATACTTAAACGTAAACATATTTTGTTGAACTTAAGTATTTAGACATAACTGTGAAATATGTTCTTTCTTATGAGTAATAAAAGGATTTAGTATTTGTGCTGTTTCAATCTTTGAAATATTGAATAAATTCGTTATTAAAAGGATATATTGTTATATTTCATAAATATCTAATTGCACAATGATATCTGTTACTTACATTTGCTACTAATTTCAATTCAAAAGATGGATTATGTGGACTATGAGATGCTAACGATACTTTTATAATAGGTTCACTTGACTTTTGTAAAACAACAGTTAAGTTACTAGTGAGAGTTTTAGTATAAGTATGAGTAGAATTTATTTTGGCTGATTTGAAAGTTATTATCATGTTTTAAGATATTCAAGCTTCTTCTCCCAATATAATCTTAAATATAGTAAACTCATCATTCCATTAGCATTTAGCATTTACTCCATACTTATAACTATCTTCTAAAATAAGGCTACACTCATGCTACTTATTTATAAAACCAACTCTTTTATCGAAATAAACTCATATTTCATCGAAATTTTGTTACGTGAAAGCATTCATGATATTAGGAGGATTTCTAGCTTAACAATCATAAGTACTAAATCTGTTAGAATCATCGAGTTTAAAATCATTGCATTCATTTTAGTTTAAGCAACAGTAATCATAAACATTTTATAAGCATTACTACTTATAAGGTTAGATTACTTATCCATTTGAATCCCAGCAAGCATTACTTTATAACAGTTAGTCGCATAATTCTGTAGAACTCAATTAGCATACTTTTTCGCAAATATTATCTACTTCATTTTTCTTATAATTAGTAGGGCAACTTTATTAGCATACTCCTTAATATCCATAATAAGTTGATGGACATTTATCGTAACAAGTTTTTGTAGATTGCATCAGATATTTAGGACATTAAGCTGTACAATGTTTGCTATCTAAGTAAGGTGCTCCACTTGGACAACTTCTAAAACATTTATCGTTATAAGTATAGTAATCGCAATAGCATTAGTTATTTCTAAGTTGATATCCATCTACACATTTATAGCAAGTAATTCCATCAGATGAACAAGGATAACACTTTGAAGTACATGTAGATTCTTTTGCTACTGATTTACAAATAACTTCTTATCTTTAAGGACAACTTATTTTTATATCTTACTTTGAAGGATGATTTATTATAGTATCTGCTGGGCATTTTATTTTATCTCCTGTATTAAAAGTTAAAAATATTTCATTATTTTAGTTACAAGAAGTTTTGTAACAGAAAGCTTATTATTAGTCTTGTTTAGTTCCTTAATAGCATCTAGAAGTAGATTCCAAAGTTTCATCATTAGTAGCAGAATTTGTTCAAAATGAAGCTTCTTCTTTACAATTACCATTAGTATAATAGTTTGCAATAGGACAGTAATCCATGTATTCGTTCAATCCTCCTATTGAAGCATTATTTCAGTATTATTCAGCTTCTTGAATACTACTATATGATTTCTCGGAACATGATCCTATTTCATATCTATTAGGTGTGCATGTTCATTTTTAACCGCTAGTACAAAATTCTTCGAATTAAGGAATTGGTGGAGTTCCTTTTTATGCACATTTTTGTGTAAGAAAGTTACATCCTTCTTTATATCCGAACTCTAAGAACTCAGCCATATTTCAGTTCGGAACATACCATCCTGTACTATAAAGCATAGCTAAAGTAATATTACTAATTACTTGATCAGCCATTTGCATACTAACCATTATTTCATTATGCATCAATCTAGCATCTCAATGTAATCCACTTATTGTTACATGATCTTCGAGTTCCATAAATGCAGTTGAGCATCCAAATTAATTTTAAGCAGCTTCAGTAACAGCAGGAAAATTAGCTTTCAAAACAGTTTTACCTCTTAATGAAGTTGAAATGGTAGCATTAGTATATTTAGCTCCAGTAGAAGGATTTATATAATACTGAAAGAAGTAACTATCAAGGCCTAATATGTGAAAAACAGAGTGAACTGTTGAAATGAATGCTTCGTTTCAGCTATTTTAAGACATGTAATATGTGTTGAAAATGAGCTCTCCTGCTATAGGTCTACGATTAGAATCTGCAATGCATTAGGAGAATTTTAAGATACTATCTGTCTATGAATTTATTTAACTAGTTACAAGAATTAAAATATCTCCTTCAGCGCTCGAATTATACTTATCAGGAATAATTAGATTGGTACATATTTATCCACCAAATGGATTTAAATTAAAATATGTAGGTGAGTTTCTTACTTTAAGTAACTTTAAAAAGTATTACTTAACATCATCAAGTAAATAATTTTTTATAAATAGGTCTATAGCACTTTATGAAGAATTAAGATTTCCAACTGCTTCAAAAATTATTCTCAGCTACGTTTAAGTTTCAGCCAATTTTCTCTAATTCTAGTTTGTGGAGTTAACAAACCTCAAATTCATTGACGATACATCTTTTTAACAGAAATGAGAGCTAACTAAAGCTAGAGCGAAGATTAAAAAGATCATCAAACGCATTTTATAATATTTAATAGTATCTGAGTATAAAAATAAAAAAATGCTCATATTTTAGTGATGGTAAGGATAATTTAGGTTTTAAAAGAACAAATAATAAAGCCTAATAGCTAATTATATAGTAATTATATAATAATTAATAATTTATTAGAATAAGATTTAAAAGGGTTATATGAATATTTCTATTATTTACTTATAACAAAATAAATATATACTTTATAATTTTAAATCTAACCTTAATAAATAAATTCTAGTCATTCATTTTGTAGAACCACATCATTTATTTATGAATTTATAAAAATTAATAGAATTGAAAATAAGGGACTTAATGATGATTTAAGGAGCATAATTTGAATATAATAGAAGGTTTTATTATTTTATATATAATTAGACACTAATTGAGTATACTGTAATAGGCACTGCTAAGTTAAATATAAATAAACTATATTAGTTTTCATGATCTAAAGTTAATTTTTAGGATAGACTTATTTGATTCTAGTTAGGCTTGTTTATATCTAGTTTTTTATTATAATTGATTATATAGAGTACGTAATTTAAATTAAAGAGAAAGATAATAATTTTATTAATCTGAAGATTAGAATCTCTAATAAATAGTTTCCTTTTATAAGGCTAAGTAATTTTAGTAAGGGAGTTTATTTCTTTAAACAAATTAATAGTTATTAACTTACTTTAGCTTAGTAGATAATATCAAATTAATATAAGTAATAAATAAAAGTATTTATCTAATCTAAAAAGCAATGGATATAAAAATGGCAGAAGGTCAAAAGAAGGATTTTTTGCAGGCTCCATAGGTAAAGGAACAAATACCAGAGATTTCTAGTTATTCATCTGCCACGTCTTTTTTACTAAAATAATAATTTTTTTAATCTTAATAACCTCCAATAGTAGAAAATTAAAGACTATCTTAAATAAAATAAGAACTTAAATAAACAGAAACAGAATAAAATGAATAATAAAATATTAACTTTCTTCCTAAGCCAAGATCAAGTAACAATATGAAATCCATTAATGCAAAAACTATGAAAAACAGAAAAATTAAGAATAAATACTAATTGAAGCTCTTTTGAAATCTGTTCGAATTTGTAAGAAGAAGTCAAAATATTAAGATAAGAAAACAAAAATTTATTAGAAAAAGTTAAAATACTTAAGAAAGATTAGTCAAATAAGAAATCGAAGTAAAGTAAATTGGACAAAAAAGAATATAAATTTAAATCTAAGAAAAAAATGGAAATAGAAGACGATAGGCAAATAGAAACAAATAATATTAGAAGGATTCTCAAGTTATGTTGCCCGTATTAATCAAGATTTCATAATTACAAGAGATGCAAGATAAACAAAAATAGACGA
>CAMPDV010006826.1:0-21236 GCA_946699065.1 Loxodes magnus
TAAGAAAAGAATAAAAAGTTTCAGTTTTAAGGAGTATGCTTTGAGAAGTAATAAGTATTTTGAAAAGTGAAGAAGTAAAGTAAGAAAAGAAGATAGAATTTCAGTTTTAAGGAGTATGCTTTGAGAAGTAATAAATGCTTCGAAAAGTGAAGAAGTAAAGTAAGAAAAGAAGATAGAATTTCAGTTTTAAGGAGTATGCTTTGAGAAGTAATAAGTATTTTGAAAAGTGAAGAAGTAAAGTAAGAAAAGAAGATAGAATTTCAGTTTTAAGGAGTATGCTTTGAGAAGAAATAAGTATTTTGAAAAGTGAAGAAGTAAAGTAAGAAAAGAAGATAGAGTTTCAGTTTTAAGGAGTATGCTTTGAGAAGTAATAAGTATTTTGAAAAGTGAAGAAGTAAAGTAAGAAAAGAAGATAGAGTTTCAGTTTAAGGAGTATGCTTTGAGAAGTAATAAGTATTTTGAAAAGTGAAGAAGTAAAGTAAGAAAAGAAGATAGAGTTTCAGTTTTAAGGAGTATGCTGTGAGAAGTAATAAGTATTTAAAAAAGTGAATAAGTAAAGTAAGAAAAGAAGATGAATTTCAGTTTTAAGGAGTATGCTTTGAGAAGAAATAAGTATTTTGAAAAGTGAAGAAGTAAAGTAAGAAAAGAAGATGAATTTCAGTTTTAAGGAGTATGCTTTGAGAAGTAATAAGTATTTTGAAAAGTGAAGAAGTAAAGTAAGAAAAGAAGATGAATTTCAGTTTTAAGGAGTATGCTTTGAGAAGTAATAAATGCTTCGAAAAGTGAAGAAGTAAAGTAAGAAAAGAAGATGAATTTCAGTTTTAAGGAGTATGCTTTGAGAAGTAATAAGTATTTTGAAAAGTGAAGAAGTAAAGTAAGAAAAGAAGATGAATTTCAGTTTTAAGGAGTATGCTTTGAGAAGTAATAAGTATTTTGAAAAGTGAAGAAGTAAAGTAAGAAAAGAAGATAGAATTTCAGTTTTAAGGAGTATGCTTTGAGAAGTAATAAATGCTTCGAAAAGTGAAGAAGTAAAGTAAGAAAAGAAGATAGAATTTCAGTTTTAAGGAGTATGCTTTGAGAAGAAATAAGTATTTTGAAAAGTGAAGAAGTAAAGTAAGAAAAGAAGATAGAATTTCAGTTTTAAGGAGTATGCTTTGAGAAGAAATAAGTATTTTGAAAAGTGAAGAAGTAAAGTAAGAAAAGAAGATGAATTTCAGTTTTAAGGAGTATGCTTTGAGAAGTAATTAATGCTTCGAAAAGTGAATAAGTAAAGTAAGAAAAGAAGATGAATTTCAGTTTTAAGGAGTATGCTTTGAGAAGTAATAAGTATTTTGAAAAGTGAGGAAGTAAAGTAAGAAAAGAAGATAGAATTTCAGTTTTAAGGAGTATGCTTTGAGAAGAAATAAGTATTTTGAAAAGTGAGGAAGTAAAGTAAGAAAAGAAGATAGAATTTCAGTTTTAAGGAGTATGCTTTGAGAAGTAATAAGTATTTTGAAAAGTGAAGAAGTAAAGTAAGAAAAGAAGATAGAATTTCAGTTTTAAGGAGTATGCTTTGAGAAGTAATAAGTATTTTGAAAAGTGAAGAAGTAAAGTAAGAAAAGAAGATGAATTTCAGTTTTAAGGAGTATGCTTTGAGAAGTAATAAGTATTTTGAAAAGTGAAGAAGTAAAGTAAGAAAAGAAGATAGAGTTTCAGTTTTAAGGAGTATGCTTTGAGAAGTAATAAGTATTTTGAAAAGTGAAGAAGTAAAGTAAGAAAAGAATAAAGAGTTTCAGTTTTAAGGAGTATGCTTTGAGAAGTAATAAGTATTTTGAAAAGTGAAGAAGTAAAGTAAGAAAAGAATAAAGAGTTTCAGTTTTAAGGAGTATGCTTTGAGAAGTAATAAGTATTTTGAAAAGTGAAGAAGTAAAGTAAGAAAAGAAGATAGAATTTCAGTTTTAAGGAGTATGCTTTGAGAAGTAATAAGTATTTTGAAAAGTGAAGAAGTAAAGTAAGAAAAGAAGATGAATTTCAGTTTTAAGGAGTATGCTTTGAGAAGTAATAAGTATTTTGAAAAGTGAAGAAGTAAAGTAAGAAAAGAAGATAGAATTTCAGTTTTAAGGAGTATGCTTTGAGAAGAAATAAGTATTTTGAAAAGTGAGGAAGTAAAGTAAGAAAAGAAGATAGAATTTCAGTTTTAAGGAGTATGCTTTGAGAAGTAATAAGTATTTTGAAAAGTGAAGAAGTAAAGTAAGAAAAGAAGATAGAATTTCAGTTTTAAGGAGTATGCTTTGAGAAGTAATAAGTATTTTGAAAAGTGAAGAAGTAAAGTAAGAAAAGAAGATGAATTTCAGTTTTAAGGAGTATGCTTTGAGAAGTAATAAATGCTTCGAAAAGTGAAGAAGTAAAGTAAGAAAAGAAGATAGAATTTCAGTTTTAAGGAGTATGCTTTGAGAAGTAATAAGTATTTTGAAAAGTGAAGAAGTAAAGTAAGAAAAGAAGATAGAATTTCAGTTTTAAGGAGTATGCTTTGAGAAGTAATAAGTATTTAAAAAAGTGAATAAGTAAAGTAAGAAAAGAAGATGAATTTCAGTTTTAAGGAGTATGCTTTGAGAAGAAATAAGTATTTTGAAAAGTGAAGAAGTAAAGTAAGAAAAGAAGATAGAATTTCAGTTTTAAGGAGTATGCTTTGAGAAGAAATAAGTATTTTGAAAAGTGAAGAAGTAAAGTAAGAAAAGAAGATAGAATTTCAGTTTTAAGGAGTATGCTTTGAGAAGAAATAAGTATTTTGAAAAGTGAAGAAGTAAAGTAAGAAAAGAAGATAGAGTTTCAGTTTTAAGGAGTATGCTGTGAGAAGTAATAAGTATTTTGAAAAGTGAAGAAGTAAAGTAAGAAAAGAATAAAGAGTTTCAGTTTTAAGGAGTATGCTTTGAGAAGTAATAAGTATTTTGAAAAGTGAAGAAGTAAAGTAAGAAAAGAAGATGAATTTCAGTTTTAAGGAGTATGCTGTGAGAAGTAATAAGTATTTAAAAAAGTGAAGAAGTAAAGTAAGAAAAGAAGATAGAATTTCAGTTTTAAGGAGTATGCTTTGAGAAGTAATAAGTATTTTGAAAAGTGAAGAAGTAAAGTAAGAAAAGAAGATGAATTTCAGTTTTAAGGAGTATGCTTTGAGAAGTAATAAGTATTTTGAAAAGTGAAGAAGTAAAGTAAGAAAAGAAGATGAATTTCAGTTTTAAGGAGTATGCTTTGAGAAGTAATAAGTATTTTGAAAAGTGAAGAAGTAAAGTAAGAAAAGAAGATGAATTTCAGTTTTAAGGAGTATGCTTTGAGAAGTAATAAGTATTTTGAAAAGTGAAGAAGTAAAGTAAGAAAAGAAGATGAATTTCAGTTTTAAGGAGTATGCTTTGAGAAGTAATAAGTATTTTGAAAAGTGAGGAAGTAAAGTAAGAAAAGAATAAAAAGTTTCAGTTTTAAGGAGTATGCTTTGAGAAGAAATAAGTATTTTGAAAAGTGAAGAAGTAAAGTAAGAAAAGAAGATGAATTTCAGTTTTAAGGAGTATGCTTTGAGAAGTAATAAATGCTTCGAAAAGTGAAGAAGTAAAGTAAGAAAAGAAGATAGAATTTCAGTTTTAAGGAGTATGCTTTGAGAAGAAATAAGTATTTTGAAAAATGAAGAAGTAAAGTAAGAAAAGAAGATGAATTTCAGTTTTAAGGAGTATGCTTTGAGAAGAAATAAGTATTTTGAAAAGTGAAGAAGTAAAGTAAGAAAAGAAGATAGAGTTTCAGTTTTAAGGAGTATGCTGTGAGAAGTAATAAGTATTTTGAAAAGTGAAGAAGTAAAGTAAGAAAAGAAGATGAATTTCAGTTTTAAGGAGTATGCTTTGAGAAGTAATAAGTATTTTGAAAAGTGAAGAAGTAAAGTAAGAAAAGAAGATGAATTTCAGTTTTAAGGAGTATGCTTTGAGAAGTAATAAGTATTTTGAAAAGTGAAGAAGTAAAGTAAGAAAAGAAGATAGAATTTCAGTTTTAAGGAGTATGCTTTGAGAAGAAATAAGTATTTTGAAAAGTGAAGAAGTAAAGTAAGAAAAGAAGATGAATTTCAGTTTTAAGGAGTATGCTTTGAGAAGTAATAAGTATTTTGAAAAGTGAGGAAGTAAAGTAAGAAAAGAATAAAAAGTTTCAGTTTTAAGGAGTATGCTTTGAGAAGAAATAAGTATTTTGAAAAGTGAAGAAGTAAAGTAAGAAAAGAAGATAGAATTTCAGTTTTAAGGAGTATGCTTTGAGAAGTAATAAGTATTTTGAAAAGTGAAGAAGTAAAGTAAGAAAAGAAGATGAATTTCAGTTTTAAGGAGTATGCTTTGAGAAGTAATAAGTATTTTGAAAAGTGAAGAAGTAAAGTAAGAAAAGAAGATGAATTTCAGTTTTAAGGAGTATGCTTTGAGAAGTAATAAGTATTTTGAAAAGTGAAGAAGTAAAGTAAGAAAAGAAGATGAATTTCAGTTTTAAGGAGTATGCTTTGAGAAGTAATAAGTATTTTGAAAAGTGAAGAAGTAAAGTAAGAAAAGAAGATGAATTTCAGTTTTAAGGAGTATGCTTTGAGAAGTAATAAGTATTTTGAAAAGTGAAGAAGTAAAGTAAGAAAAGAAGATGAATTTCAGTTTTAAGGAGTATGCTTTGAGAAGAAATAAGTATTTTGAAAAGTGAGGAAGTAAAGTAAGAAAAGAAGATAGAATTTCAGTTTTAAGGAGTATGCTGTGAGAAGTAATAAGTATTTTGAAAAGTGAAGAAGTAAAGTAAGAAAAGAAGATGAATTTCAGTTTTAAGGAGTATGCTTTGAGAAGTAATAAGTATTTTGAAAAGTGAAGAAGTAAAGTAAGAAAAGAAGATGAATTTCAGTTTTAAGGAGTATGCTTTGAGAAGTAATAAATGCTTCGAAAAGTGAAGAAGTAAAGTAAGAAAAGAAGATAGAATTTCAGTTTTAAGGAGTATGCTTTGAGAAGTAATAAGTATTTTGAAAAGTGAAGAAGTAAAGTAAGAAAAGAAGATAGAATTTCAGTTTTAAGGAGTATGCTTTGAGAAGAAATAAGTATTTTGAAAAATGAAGAAGTAAAGTAAGAAAAGAAGATGAATTTCAGTTTTAAGGAGTATGCTTTGAGAAGAAATAAGTATTTTGAAAAGTGAAGAAGTAAAGTAAGAAAAGAAGATAGAATTTCAGTTTTAAGGAGTATGCTTTGAGAAGAAATAAGTATTTTGAAAAGTGAAGAAGTAAAGTAAGAAAAGAAGATAGAATTTCAGTTTTAAGGAGTATGCTTTGAGAAGAAATAAGTATTTTGAAAAGTGAAGAAGTAAAGTAAGAAAAGAAGATAGAGTTTCAGTTTTAAGGAGTATGCTGTGAGAAGTAATAAGTATTTTGAAAAGTGAAGAAGTAAAGTAAGAAAAGAAGATAGAATTTCAGTTTTAAGGAGTATGCTTTGAGAAGAAATAAGTATTTTGAAAAGTGAAGAAGTAAAGTAAGAAAAGAAGATAGAGTTTCAGTTTTAAGGAGTATGCTGTGAGAAGTAATAAGTATTTAAAAAAGTGAAGAAGTAAAGTAAGAAAAGAAGATGAATTTCAGTTTTAAGGAGTATGCTTTGAGAAGTAATAAGTATTTTGAAAAGTGAAGAAGTAAAGTAAGAAAAGAAGATGAATTTCAGTTTTAAGGAGTATGCTTTGAGAAGTAATAAGTATTTTGAAAAGTGAAGAAGTAAAGTAAGAAAAGAAGATGAATTTCAGTTTTAAGGAGTATGCTGTGAGAAGTAATAAGTATTTTGAAAAGTGAAGAAGTAAAGTAAGAAAAGAAGATGAATTTCAGTTTTAAGGAGTATGCTTTGAGAAGTAATAAGTATTTTGAAAAGTGAAGAAGTAAAGTAAGAAAAGAAGATGAATTTCAGTTTTAAGGAGTATGCTTTGAGAAGTAATAAGTATTTTGAAAAGTGAAGAAGTAAAGTAAGAAAAGAAGATGAATTTCAGTTTTAAGGAGTATGCTTTGAGAAGTAATAAGTATTTTGAAAAGTGAGGAAGTAAAGTAAGAAAAGAAGATGAATTTCAGTTTTAAGGAGTATGCTTTGAGAAGTAATAAGTATTTTGAAAAGTGAAGAAGTAAAGTAAGAAAAGAAGATAGAGTTTCAGTTTTAAGGAGTATGCTTTGAGAAGTAATAAGTATTTTGAAAAGTGAAGAAGTAAAGTAAGAAAAGAATAAAGAGTTTCAGTTTTAAGGAGTATGCTTTGAGAAGTAATAAGTATTTTGAAAAGTGAAGAAGTAAAGTAAGAAAAGAAGATAGAATTTCAGTTTTAAGGAGTATGCTTTGAGAAGTAATAAGTATTTTGAAAAGTGAAGAAGTAAAGTAAGAAAAGAAGATGAATTTCAGTTTTAAGGAGTATGCTTTGAGAAGTAATAAGTATTTTGAAAAGTGAAGAAGTAAAGTAAGAAAAGAAGATAGAATTTCAGTTTTAAGGAGTATGCTTTGAGAAGAAATAAGTATTTTGAAAAGTGAGGAAGTAAAGTAAGAAAAGAAGATAGAATTTCAGTTTTAAGGAGTATGCTTTGAGAAGTAATAAGTATTTTGAAAAGTGAAGAAGTAAAGTAAGAAAAGAAGATAGAATTTCAGTTTTAAGGAGTATGCTTTGAGAAGTAATAAGTATTTTGAAAAGTGAAGAAGTAAAGTAAGAAAAGAAGATGAATTTCAGTTTTAAGGAGTATGCTTTGAGAAGTAATAAATGCTTCGAAAAGTGAAGAAGTAAAGTAAGAAAAGAAGATAGAATTTCAGTTTTAAGGAGTATGCTTTGAGAAGTAATAAGTATTTTGAAAAGTGAAGAAGTAAAGTAAGAAAAGAAGATAGAATTTCAGTTTTAAGGAGTATGCTTTGAGAAGTAATAAGTATTTAAAAAAGTGAATAAGTAAAGTAAGAAAAGAAGATGAATTTCAGTTTTAAGGAGTATGCTTTGAGAAGAAATAAGTATTTTGAAAAGTGAAGAAGTAAAGTAAGAAAAGAAGATAGAATTTCAGTTTTAAGGAGTATGCTTTGAGAAGAAATAAGTATTTTGAAAAGTGAAGAAGTAAAGTAAGAAAAGAAGATAGAATTTCAGTTTTAAGGAGTATGCTTTGAGAAGAAATAAGTATTTTGAAAAGTGAAGAAGTAAAGTAAGAAAAGAAGATAGAGTTTCAGTTTTAAGGAGTATGCTGTGAGAAGTAATAAGTATTTTGAAAAGTGAAGAAGTAAAGTAAGAAAAGAATAAAGAGTTTCAGTTTTAAGGAGTATGCTTTGAGAAGTAATAAGTATTTTGAAAAGTGAAGAAGTAAAGTAAGAAAAGAAGATGAATTTCAGTTTTAAGGAGTATGCTGTGAGAAGTAATAAGTATTTAAAAAAGTGAAGAAGTAAAGTAAGAAAAGAAGATAGAATTTCAGTTTTAAGGAGTATGCTTTGAGAAGTAATAAGTATTTTGAAAAGTGAAGAAGTAAAGTAAGAAAAGAAGATGAATTTCAGTTTTAAGGAGTATGCTTTGAGAAGTAATAAGTATTTTGAAAAGTGAAGAAGTAAAGTAAGAAAAGAAGATGAATTTCAGTTTTAAGGAGTATGCTTTGAGAAGTAATAAGTATTTTGAAAAGTGAAGAAGTAAAGTAAGAAAAGAAGATGAATTTCAGTTTTAAGGAGTATGCTTTGAGAAGTAATAAGTATTTTGAAAAGTGAAGAAGTAAAGTAAGAAAAGAAGATAGAATTTCAGTTTTAAGGAGTATGCTTTGAGAAGAAATAAGTATTTTGAAAAATGAAGAAGTAAAGTAAGAAAAGAAGATGAATTTCAGTTTTAAGGAGTATGCTTTGAGAAGTAATAAGTATTTTGAAAAGTGAGGAAGTAAAGTAAGAAAAGAATAAAAAGTTTCAGTTTTAAGGAGTATGCTTTGAGAAGAAATAAGTATTTTGAAAAGTGAAGAAGTAAAGTAAGAAAAGAAGATAGAGTTTCAGTTTTAAGGAGTATGCTGTGAGAAGTAATAAGTATTTAAAAAAGTGAAGAAGTAAAGTAAGAAAAGAAGATAGAGTTTCAGTTTAAGGAGTATGCTCTGAGAAGTATTAAGTATTTAGAAAAGTGAAGAAGTAAAGTAAGAAAAGAAGATAGAGTTTCAGTTTTAAGGAGTATGCTTTGAGAAGAAATAAGTATTTTGAAAAGTGAGGAAGTAAAGTAAGAAAAGAAGATGAATTTCAGTTTTAAGGAGTATGCTTTGAGAAGAAATAAGTATTTTGAAAAGTGAAGAAGTAAAGTAAGAAAAGAAGATAGAATTTCAGTTTTAAGGAGTATGCTTTGAGAAGAAATAAGTATTTTGAAAAGTGAGGAAGTAAAGTAAGAAAAGAATAAAAAGTTTCAGTTTTAAGGAGTATGCTTTGAGAAGAAATAAGTATTTTGAAAAGTGAAGAAGTAAAGTAAGAAAAGAAGATAGAGTTTCAGTTTTAAGGAGTATGCTGTGAGAAGTAATAAGTATTTAAAAAAGTGAAGAAGTAAAGTAAGAAAAGAAGATAGAATTTCAGTTTTAAGTAGTATGCTTTGAGAAGTAATAAGTATTTAGAAAAGTGAAGAAGTAAAGTAAGAAAAGAAGATAGAGTTTCAGTTTTAAGGAGTATGCTTTGAGAAGAAATAAGTATTTTGAAAAGTGAGGAAGTAAAGTAAGAAAAGAATAAAAAGTTTCAGTTTTAAGGAGTATGCTTTGAGAAGAAATAAGTATTTTGAAAAGTGAAGAAGTAAAGTAAGAAAAGAAGATGGAATTTCAGTTTTAAGTAGTATGATTTGAGAATTAATAAGTATTTAGAAAAGTGAAGAAGTAGAGTAAGAAAAGAAGATGGAATTTCAGTTTTAAGTAGTATGCTTTGAGAAGTAATAAGTATTTAGAAAAGTGAAGAAGTAAAGTAAGAAAAGAAGATAGAGTTTCAGTTTTAAGGAGTATGCTTTGAGAAGAAATAAGTATTTTGAAAAGTGAGGAAGTAAAGTAAGAAAAGAAGATAGAATTTCAGTTTTAAGGAGTATGCTTTGAGAAGAAATAAGTATTTTGAAAAGTGAAGAAGTAAAGTAAGAAAAGAAGATAGAATTTCAGTTTTAAGGAGTATGCTTTGAGAAGAAATAAGTATTTTGAAAAATGAAGAAGTAAAGTAAGAAAAGAAGATAGAATTTCAGTTTTAAGGAGTATGCTTTGAGAAGTAATAAGTATTTTGAAAAGTGAGGAAGTAAAGTAAGAAAAGAATAAAAAGTTTCAGTTTTAAGGAGTATGCTTTGAGAAGAAATAAGTATTTTGAAAAGTGAAGAAGTAAAGTAAGAAAAGAAGATAGAGTTTCAGTTTTAAGGAGTATGCTGTGAGAAGTAATAAGTATTTAAAAAAGTGAAGAAGTAAAGTAAGAAAAGAAGATAGAATTTCAGTTTTAAGGAGTATGCTTTGAGAAGTAATAAGTATTTTGAAAAGTGAAGAAGTAAAGTAAGAAAAGAAGATGAATTTCAGTTTTAAGGAGTATGCTTTGAGAAGTAATAAATGCTTCGAAAAGTGAAGAAGTAAAGTAAGAAAAGAAGATAGAATTTCAGTTTTAAGGAGTATGCTTTGAGAAGAAATAAGTATTTTGAAAAATGAAGAAGTAAAGTAAGAAAAGAAGATGAATTTCAGTTTTAAGGAGTATGCTTTGAGAAGAAATAAGTATTTTGAAAAGTGAAGAAGTAAAGTAAGAAAAGAAGATAGAGTTTCAGTTTTAAGGAGTATGCTGTGAGAAGTAATAAGTATTTAAAAAAGTGAAGAAGTAAAGTAAGAAAAGAAGATAGAATTTCAGTTTTAAGGAGTATGCTTTGAGAAGTAATAAGTATTTTGAAAAGTGAAGAAGTAAAGTAAGAAAAGAAGATGAATTTCAGTTTTAAGGAGTATGCTTTGAGAAGTAATAAATGCTTCGAAAAGTGAAGAAGTAAAGTAAGAAAAGAAGATAGAATTTCAGTTTTAAGGAGTATGCTTTGAGAAGAAATAAGTATTTTGAAAAATGAAGAAGTAAAGTAAGAAAAGAAGATGAATTTCAGTTTTAAGGAGTATGCTTTGAGAAGTAATAAGTATTTTGAAAAGTGAGGAAGTAAAGTAAGAAAAGAATAAAAAGTTTCAGTTTTAAGGAGTATGCTTTGAGAAGAAATAAGTATTTTGAAAAGTGAAGAAGTAAAGTAAGAAAAGAAGATAGAGTTTCAGTTTTAAGGAGTATGCTGTGAGAAGTAATAAGTATTTAAAAAAGTGAAGAAGTAAAGTAAGAAAAGAAGATAGAGTTTCAGTTTAAGGAGTATGCTCTGAGAAGTATTAAGTATTTAGAAAAGTGAAGAAGTAAAGTAAGAAAAGAAGATAGAGTTTCAGTTTTAAGGAGTATGCTTTGAGAAGAAATAAGTATTTTGAAAAGTGAGGAAGTAAAGTAAGAAAAGAAGATAGAATTTCAGTTTTAAGGAGTATGCTTTGAGAAGAAATAAGTATTTTGAAAAGTGAAGAAGTAAAGTAAGAAAAGAAGATAGAGTTTCAGTTTTAAGGAGTATGCTGTGAGAAGTAATAAGTATTTTGAAAAGTGAAGAAGTAAAGTAAGAAAAGAAGATGAATTTCAGTTTTAAGGAGTATGCTTTGAGAAGTAATAAGTATTTTGAAAAGTGAAGAAGTAAAGTAAGAAAAGAAGATGAATTTCAGTTTTAAGGAGTATGCTTTGAGAAGTAATAAGTATTTTGAAAAGTGAAGAAGTAAAGTAAGAAAAGAAGATAGAATTTCAGTTTTAAGGAGTATGCTTTGAGAAGAAATAAGTATTTTGAAAAGTGAGGAAGTAAAGTAAGAAAAGAAGATAGAATTTCAGTTTTAAGGAGTATGCTTTGAGAAGAAATAAGTATTTTGAAAAGTGAAGAAGTAAAGTAAGAAAAGAAGATAGAATTTCAGTTTTAAGGAGTATGCTTTGAGAAGAAATAAGTATTTTGAAAAATGAAGAAGTAAAGTAAGAAAAGAAGATAGAATTTCAGTTTTAAGGAGTATGCTTTGAGAAGTAATAAGTATTTTGAAAAGTGAGGAAGTAAAGTAAGAAAAGAATAAAAAGTTTCAGTTTTAAGGAGTATGCTTTGAGAAGAAATAAGTATTTTGAAAAGTGAAGAAGTAAAGTAAGAAAAGAAGATAGAGTTTCAGTTTTAAGGAGTATGCTGTGAGAAGTAATAAGTATTTAAAAAAGTGAAGAAGTAAAGTAAGAAAAGAAGATAGAATTTCAGTTTTAAGGAGTATGCTTTGAGAAGTAATAAAATTTTGAAAAGTGAAGAAGTAAAGTAAGAAAAGAAGATAGAGTTTCAGTTTTAAGGAGTATGCTGTGAGAAGTAATAAGTATTTTGAAAAGTGAAGAAGTAAAGTAAGAAAAGAAGATAGAGTTTCAGTTTTAAGGAGTATGCTTTGAGAAGAAATAAGTATTTTGAAAAGTGAGGAAGTAAAGTAAGAAAAGAAGATAGAGTTTCAGTTTTAAGGAGTATGCTTTGAGAAGAAATAAGTATTTTGAAAAGTGAAGAAGTAAAGTAAGAAAAGAAGATAGAGTTTCAGTTTTAAGGAGTATGCTTTGAGAAGAAATAAGTATTTTGAAAAATGAAGAAGTAAAGTAAGAAAAGAAGATAGAATTTCAGTTTTAAGGAGTATGCTTTGAGAAGTAATAAGTATTTTGAAAAGTGAGGAAGTAAAGTAAGAAAAGAATAAAAAGTTTCAGTTTTAAGGAGTATGCTTTGAGAAGAAATAAGTATTTTGAAAAGTGAAGAAGTAAAGTAAGAAAAGAAGATAGAGTTTCAGTTTTAAGGAGTATGCTGTGAGAAGTAATAAGTATTTAAAAAAGTGAAGAAGTAAAGTAAGAAAAGAAGATAGAATTTCAGTTTTAAGGAGTATGCTTTGAGAAGTAATAAGTATTTTGAAAAGTGAGGAAGTAAAGTAAGAAAAGAATAAAAAGTTTCAGTTTTAAGGAGTATGCTTTGAGAAGAAATAAGTATTTTGAAAAGTGAAGAAGTAAAGTAAGAAAAGAAGATAGAGTTTCAGTTTTAAGGAGTATGCTGTGAGAAGTAATAAGTATTTAAAAAAGTGAAGAAGTAAAGTAAGAAAAGAAGATAGAATTTCAGTTTTAAGGAGTATGCTTTGAGAAGTAATAAGTATTTTGAAAAGTGAAGAAGTAAAGTAAGAAAAGAAGATGAATTTCAGTTTTAAGGAGTATGCTTTGAGAAGTAATAAATGCTTCGAAAAGTGAAGAAGTAAAGTAAGAAAAGAAGATAGAATTTCAGTTTTAAGGAGTATGCTTTGAGAAGAAATAAGTATTTTGAAAAATGAAGAAGTAAAGTAAGAAAAGAAGATGAATTTCAGTTTTAAGGAGTATGCTTTGAGAAGAAATAAGTATTTTGAAAAGTGAAGAAGTAAAGTAAGAAAAGAAGATAGAGTTTCAGTTTTAAGGAGTATGCTGTGAGAAGTAATAAGTATTTTGAAAAGTGAAGAAGTAAAGTAAGAAAAGAAGATGAATTTCAGTTTTAAGGAGTATGCTTTGAGAAGTAATAAGTATTTTGAAAAGTGAAGAAGTAAAGTAAGAAAAGAAGATGAATTTCAGTTTTAAGGAGTATGCTTTGAGAAGTAATAAGTATTTTGAAAAGTGAAGAAGTAAAGTAAGAAAAGAAGATAGAATTTCAGTTTTAAGGAGTATGCTTTGAGAAGAAATAAGTATTTTGAAAAATGAAGAAGTAAAGTAAGAAAAGAAGATGAATTTCAGTTTTAAGGAGTATGCTTTGAGAAGTAATAAGTATTTTGAAAAGTGAGGAAGTAAAGTAAGAAAAGAATAAAGAGTTTCAGTTTTAAGGAGTATGCTTTGAGAAGTAATAAGTATTTTGAAAAGTGAAGAAGTAAAGTAAGAAAAGAAGATAGAATTTCAGTTTTAAGGAGTATGCTTTGAGAAGTAATAAGTATTTTGAAAAGTGAAGAAGTAAAGTAAGAAAAGAAGATGAATTTCAGTTTTAAGGAGTATGCTTTGAGAAGTAATAAGTATTTTGAAAAGTGAAGAAGTAAAGTAAGAAAAGAAGATAGAATTTCAGTTTTAAGGAGTATGCTTTGAGAAGAAATAAGTATTTTGAAAAGTGAGGAAGTAAAGTAAGAAAAGAAGATAGAATTTCAGTTTTAAGGAGTATGCTTTGAGAAGTAATAAGTATTTTGAAAAGTGAAGAAGTAAAGTAAGAAAAGAAGATAGAATTTCAGTTTTAAGGAGTATGCTTTGAGAAGTAATAAGTATTTTGAAAAGTGAAGAAGTAAAGTAAGAAAAGAAGATGAATTTCAGTTTTAAGGAGTATGCTTTGAGAAGTAATAAATGCTTCGAAAAGTGAAGAAGTAAAGTAAGAAAAGAAGATAGAATTTCAGTTTTAAGGAGTATGCTTTGAGAAGTAATAAGTATTTTGAAAAGTGAAGAAGTAAAGTAAGAAAAGAAGATAGAATTTCAGTTTTAAGGAGTATGCTTTGAGAAGTAATAAGTATTTAAAAAAGTGAATAAGTAAAGTAAGAAAAGAAGATGAATTTCAGTTTTAAGGAGTATGCTTTGAGAAGAAATAAGTATTTTGAAAAGTGAAGAAGTAAAGTAAGAAAAGAAGATAGAATTTCAGTTTTAAGGAGTATGCTTTGAGAAGAAATAAGTATTTTGAAAAGTGAAGAAGTAAAGTAAGAAAAGAAGATAGAATTTCAGTTTTAAGGAGTATGCTTTGAGAAGAAATAAGTATTTTGAAAAGTGAAGAAGTAAAGTAAGAAAAGAAGATGAATTTCAGTTTTAAGGAGTATGCTTTGAGAAGTAATAAGTATTTTGAAAAGTGAAGAAGTAAAGTAAGAAAAGAAGATAGAATTTCAGTTTTAAGGAGTATGCTTTGAGAAGAAATAAGTATTTTGAAAAATGAAGAAGTAAAGTAAGAAAAGAAGATGAATTTCAGTTTTAAGGAGTATGCTTTGAGAAGTAATAAGTATTTTGAAAAGTGAGGAAGTAAAGTAAGAAAAGAATAAAAAGTTTCAGTTTTAAGGAGTATGCTTTGAGAAGAAATAAGTATTTTGAAAAGTGAAGAAGTAAAGTAAGAAAAGAAGATAGAGTTTCAGTTTTAAGGAGTATGCTGTGAGAAGTAATAAGTATTTAAAAAAGTGAAGAAGTAAAGTAAGAAAAGAATAAAGAGTTTCAGTTTTAAGGAGTATGCTTTGAGAAGTAATAAGTATTTTGAAAAGTGAAGAAGTAAAGTAAGAAAAGAAGATGAATTTCAGTTTTAAGGAGTATGCTGTGAGAAGTAATAAGTATTTTGAAAAGTGAAGAAGTAAAGTAAGAAAAGAAGATAGAATTTCAGTTTTAAGGAGTATGCTTTGAGAAGTAATAAGTATTTTGAAAAGTGAAGAAGTAAAGTAAGAAAAGAAGATGAATTTCAGTTTTAAGGAGTATGCTTTGAGAAGTAATAAGTATTTTGAAAAGTGAAGAAGTAAAGTAAGAAAAGAAGATGAATTTCAGTTTTAAGGAGTATGCTGTGAGAAGTAATAAGTATTTAAAAAAGTGAAGAAGTAAAGTAAGAAAAGAAGATAGAATTTCAGTTTTAAGGAGTATGCTTTGAGAAGTAATAAGTATTTAGAAAAGTGAAGAAGTAAAGTAAGAAAAGAAGATAGAATTTCAGTTTTAAGGAGTATGCTTTGAGAAGAAATAAGTATTTTGAAAAGTGAGGAAGTAAAGTAAGAAAAGAATAAAGAGTTTCAGTTTTAAGGAGTATGCTTTGAGAAGTAATAAGTATTTTGAAAAGTGAAGAAGTAAAGTAAGAAAAGAAGATAGAGTTTCAGTTTTAAGGAGTATGCTGTGAGAAGTAATAAGTATTTAAAAAAGTGAAGAAGTAAAGTAAGAAAAGAAGATAGAATTTCAGTTTTAAGGAGTATGCTTTGAGAAGTAATAAGTATTTAGAAAAGTGAAGAAGTAAAGTAAGAAAAGAAGATTGAGTTTCAGTTTTAAGGAGTATGCTGTGAGAAGTAATAAGTATTTTGAAAAGTGAAGAAGTAAAGTAAGAAAAGAATAAAGAGTTTCAGTTTTAAGGAGTATGCTTTGAGAAGTAATAAGTATTTTGAAAAGTGAAGAAGTAAAGTAAGAAAAGAAGATGAATTTCAGTTTTAAGGAGTATGCTGTGAGAAGTAATAAGTATTTTGAAAAGTGAAGAAGTAAAGTAAGAAAAGAAGATAGAATTTCAGTTTTAAGGAGTATGCTTTGAGAAGTAATAAGTATTTTGAAAAGTGAAGAAGTAAAGTAAGAAAAGAAGATGAATTTCAGTTTTAAGGAGTATGCTTTGAGAAGTAATAAGTATTTTGAAAAGTGAAGAAGTAAAGTAAGAAAAGAAGATGAATTTCAGTTTTAAGGAGTATGCTTTGAGAAGTAATAAGTATTTTGAAAAGTGAAGAAGTAAAGTAAGAAAAGAAGATAGAGTTTCAGTTTTAAGGAGTATGCTGTGAGAAGTAATAAGTATTTTGAAAAGTGAAGAAGTAAAGTAAGAAAAGAAGATAGAATTTCAGTTTTAAGGAGTATGCTTTGAGAAGAAATAAGTATTTTGAAAAATGAAGAAGTAAAGTAAGAAAAGAAGATGAATTTCAGTTTTAAGGAGTATGCTTTGAGAAGTAATAAGTATTTTGAAAAGTGAGGAAGTAAAGTAAGAAAAGAATAAAAAGTTTCAGTTTTAAGGAGTATGCTTTGAGAAGAAATAAGTATTTTGAAAAGTGAAGAAGTAAAGTAAGAAAAGAAGATAGAGTTTCAGTTTTAAGGAGTATGCTGTGAGAAGTAATAAGTATTTAAAAAAGTGAAGAAGTAAAGTAAGAAAAGAAGATAGAGTTTCAGTTTAAGGAGTATGCTCTGAGAAGTATTAAGTATTTAGAAAAGTGAAGAAGTAAAGTAAGAAAAGAAGATAGAGTTTCAGTTTTAAGGAGTATGCTTTGAGAAGAAATAAGTATTTTGAAAAGTGAGGAAGTAAAGTAAGAAAAGAAGATGAATTTCAGTTTTAAGGAGTATGCTTTGAGAAGAAATAAGTATTTTGAAAAGTGAAGAAGTAAAGTAAGAAAAGAAGATAGAATTTCAGTTTTAAGGAGTATGCTTTGAGAAGAAATAAGTATTTTGAAAAGTGAGGAAGTAAAGTAAGAAAAGAATAAAAAGTTTCAGTTTTAAGGAGTATGCTTTGAGAAGAAATAAGTATTTTGAAAAGTGAAGAAGTAAAGTAAGAAAAGAAGATAGAGTTTCAGTTTTAAGGAGTATGCTGTGAGAAGTAATAAGTATTTAAAAAAGTGAAGAAGTAAAGTAAGAAAAGAAGATAGAGTTTCAGTTTAAGGAGTATGCTCTGAGAAGTATTAAGTATTTAGAAAAGTGAAGAAGTAAAGTAAGAAAAGAAGATAAATTTCAGTTTTAAGGAGTATGCTTTGAGAAGTAATAAGTATTTTGAAAAGTGAAGAAGTAAAGTAAGAAAAGAAGATAGAATTTCAGTTTTAAGGAGTATGCTTTGAGAAGAAATAAGTATTTTGAAAAGTGAGGAAGTAAAGTAAGAAAAGAAGATAGAATTTCAGTTTTAAGGAGTATGCTTTGAGAAGAAATAAGTATTTTGAAAAGTGAAGAAGTAAAGTAAGAAAAGAAGATAGAATTTCAGTTTTAAGGAGTATGCTTTGAGAAGTAATAAGTATTTTGAAAAGTGAAGAAGTAAAGTAAGAAAAGAAGATGAATTTCAGTTTTAAGGAGTATGCTTTGAGAAGTAATAAATGCTTCGAAAAGTGAAGAAGTAAAGTAAGAAAAGAAGATAGAATTTCAGTTTTAAGGAGTATGCTTTGAGAAGTATTAAGTATTTTGAAAAGTGAAGAAGTAAAGTAAGAAAAGAAGATAGAATTTCAGTTTTAAGGAGTATGCTTTGAGAAGTAATAAGTATTTAAAAAAGTGAATAAGTAAAGTAAGAAAAGAAGATGAATTTCAGTTTTAAGGAGTATGCTTTGAGAAGAAATAAGTATTTTGAAAAGTGAAGAAGTAAAGTAAGAAAAGAAGATAGAATTTCAGTTTTAAGGAGTATGCTTTGAGAAGAAATAAGTATTTTGAAAAGTGAAGAAGTAAAGTAAGAAAAGAAGATAGAATTTCAGTTTTAAGGAGTATGCTTTGAGAAGAAATAAGTATTTTGAAAAGTGAGGAAGTAAAGTAAGAAAAGAAGATGAATTTCAGTTTTAAGGAGTATGCTTTGAGAAGAAATAAGTATTTTGAAAAGTGAAGAAGTAAAGTAAGAAAAGAAGATGAATTTCAGTTTTAAGGAGTATGCTTTGAGAAGTAATAAGTATTTTGAAAAGTGAAGAAGTAAAGTAAGAAAAGAAGATGAATTTCAGTTTTAAGGAGTATGCTTTGAGAAGTAATAAGTATTTTGAAAAGTGAAGAAGTAAAGTAAGAAAAGAAGATAGAATTTCAGTTTTAAGGAGTATGCTTTGAGAAGAAATAAGTATTTTGAAAAATGAAGAAGTAAAGTAAGAAAAGAAGATGAATTTCAGTTTTAAGGAGTATGCTTTGAGAAGTAATAAGTATTTTGAAAAGTGAGGAAGTAAAGTAAGAAAAGAATAAAAAGTTTCAGTTTTAAGGAGTATGCTTTGAGAAGAAATAAGTATTTTGAAAAGTGAAGAAGTAAAGTAAGAAAAGAAGATAGAGTTTCAGTTTTAAGGAGTATGCTGTGAGAAGTAATAAGTATTTAAAAAAGTGAAGAAGTAAAGTAAGAAAAGAAGATAGAGTTTCAGTTTAAGGAGTATGCTCTGAGAAGTATTAAGTATTTAGAAAAGTGAAGAAGTAAAGTAAGAAAAGAAGATAGAGTTTCAGTTTTAAGGAGTATGCTTTGAGAAGAAATAAGTATTTTGAAAAGTGAGGAAGTAAAGTAAGAAAAGAAGATAGAATTTCAGTTTTAAGGAGTATGCTTTGAGAAGAAATAAGTATTTTGAAAAGTGAAGAAGTAAAGTAAGAAAAGAAGATAGAGTTTCAGTTTTAAGGAGTATGCTGTGAGAAGTAATAAGTATTTTGAAAAGTGAAGAAGTAAAGTAAGAAAAGAAGATGAATTTCAGTTTTAAGGAGTATGCTTTGAGAAGTAATAAGTATTTTGAAAAGTGAAGAAGTAAAGTAAGAAAAGAAGATGAATTTCAGTTTTAAGGAGTATGCTTTGAGAAGTAATAAGTATTTTGAAAAGTGAAGAAGTAAAGTAAGAAAAGAAGATAGAATTTCAGTTTTAAGGAGTATGCTTTGAGAAGAAATAAGTATTTTGAAAAGTGAGGAAGTAAAGTAAGAAAAGAAGATAGAATTTCAGTTTTAAGGAGTATGCTTTGAGAAGAAATAAGTATTTTGAAAAGTGAAGAAGTAAAGTAAGAAAAGAAGATAGAATTTCAGTTTTAAGGAGTATGCTTTGAGAAGAAATAAGTATTTTGAAAAATGAAGAAGTAAAGTAAGAAAAGAAGATAGAATTTCAGTTTTAAGGAGTATGCTTTGAGAAGTAATAAGTATTTTGAAAAGTGAGGAAGTAAAGTAAGAAAAGAATAAAAAGTTTCAGTTTTAAGGAGTATGCTTTGAGAAGAAATAAGTATTTTGAAAAGTGAAGAAGTAAAGTAAGAAAAGAAGATAGAGTTTCAGTTTTAAGGAGTATGCTGTGAGAAGTAATAAGTATTTAAAAAAGTGAAGAAGTAAAGTAAGAAAAGAAGATAGAATTTCAGTTTTAAGGAGTATGCTTCGAGAAGTAATAAAATTTTGAAAAGTGAAGAAGTAAAGTAAGAAAAGAAGATAGAGTTTCAGTTTTAAGGAGTATGCTGTGAGAAGTAATAAGTATTTTGAAAAGTGAAGAAGTAAAGTAAGAAAAGAAGATAGAGTTTCAGTTTTAAGGAGTATGCTTTGAGAAGAAATAAGTATTTTGAAAAGTGAGGAAGTAAAGTAAGAAAAGAAGATAGAGTTTCAGTTTTAAGGAGTATGCTTTGAGAAGAAATAAGTATTTTGAAAAGTGAAGAAGTAAAGTAAGAAAAGAAGATAGAATTTCAGTTTTAAGGAGTATGATTTGAGAAGTAATAAGTATTTAGAAAAGTGAAGAAGTAAAGTAAGAAAAGAAGATAGAATTTCAGTTTTAAGGAGTATGCTTTGAGAAGTAATAAGTATTTTGAAAAGTGAGGAAGTAAAGTAAGAAAAGAATAAAAAGTTTCAGTTTTAAGGAGTATGCTTTGAGAAGAAATAAGTATTTTGAAAAGTGAAGAAGTAAAGTAAGAAAAGAAGATAGAGTTTCAGTTTTAAGGAGTATGCTGTGAGAAGTAATAAGTATTTAAAAAAGTGAAGAAGTAAAGTAAGAAAAGAAGATAGAATTTCAGTTTTAAGGAGTATGCTTTGAGAAGTAATAAGTATTTTGAAAAGTGAGGAAGTAAAGTAAGAAAAGAATAAAAAGTTTCAGTTTTAAGGAGTATGCTTTGAGAAGAAATAAGTATTTTGAAAAGTGAAGAAGTAAAGTAAGAAAAGAAGATAGAGTTTCAGTTTTAAGGAGTATGCTGTGAGAAGTAATAAGTATTTAAAAAAGTGAAGAAGTAAAGTAAGAAAAGAAGATAGAATTTCAGTTTTAAGGAGTATGCTTTGAGAAGTAATAAGTATTTTGAAAAGTGAAGAAGTAAAGTAAGAAAAGAAGATGAATTTCAGTTTTAAGGAGTATGCTTTGAGAAGTAATAAATGCTTCGAAAAGTGAAGAAGTAAAGTAAGAAAAGAAGATAGAATTTCAGTTTTAAGGAGTATGCTTTGAGAAGAAATAAGTATTTTGAAAAATGAAGAAGTAAAGTAAGAAAAGAAGATGAATTTCAGTTTTAAGGAGTATGCTTTGAGAAGAAATAAGTATTTTGAAAAGTGAAGAAGTAAAGTAAGAAAAGAAGATAGAGTTTCAGTTTTAAGGAGTATGCTGTGAGAAGTAATAAGTATTTTGAAAAGTGAAGAAGTAAAGTAAGAAAAGAAGATGAATTTCAGTTTTAAGGAGTATGCTTTGAGAAGTAATAAGTATTTTGAAAAGTGAAGAAGTAAAGTAAGAAAAGAAGATGAATTTCAGTTTTAAGGAGTATGCTTTGAGAAGTAATAAGTATTTTGAAAAGTGAAGAAGTAAAGTAAGAAAAGAAGATAGAATTTCAGTTTTAAGGAGTATGCTTTGAGAAGAAATAAGTATTTTGAAAAATGAAGAAGTAAAGTAAGAAAAGAAGATGAATTTCAGTTTTAAGGAGTATGCTTTGAGAAGTAATAAGTATTTTGAAAAGTGAGGAAGTAAAGTAAGAAAAGAATAAAAAGTTTCAGTTTTAAGGAGTATGCTTTGAGAAGAAATAAGTATTTTGAAAAGTGAAGAAGTAAAGTAAGAAAAGAAGATAGAGTTTCAGTTTTAAGGAGTATGCTGTGAGAAGTAATAAGTATTTAAAAAAGTGAAGAAGTAAAGTAAGAAAAGAAGATAGAGTTTCAGTTTAAGGAGTATGCTCTGAGAAGTATTAAGTATTTAGAAAAGTGAAGAAGTAAAGTAAGAAAAGAAGATAGAGTTTCAGTTTTAAGGAGTATGCTTTGAGAAGAAATAAGTATTTTGAAAAGTGAGGAAGTAAAGTAAGAAAAGAAGATAGAATTTCAGTTTTAAGGAGTATGCTTTGAGAAGAAATAAGTATTTTGAAAAGTGAAGAAGTAAAGTAAGAAAAGAAGATAGAGTTTCAGTTTTAAGGAGTATGCTGTGAGAAGTAATAAGTATTTTGAAAAGTGAAGAAGTAAAGTAAGAAAAGAAGATGAATTTCAGTTTTAAGGAGTATGCTTTGAGAAGTAATAAGTATTTTGAAAAGTGAAGAAGTAAAGTAAGAAAAGAAGATGAATTTCAGTTTTAAGGAGTATGCTTTGAGAAGTAATAAGTATTTTGAAAAGTGAAGAAGTAAAGTAAGAAAAGAAGATAGAATTTCAGTTTTAAGGAGTATGCTTTGAGAAGAAATAAGTATTTTGAAAAGTGAGGAAGTAAAGTAAGAAAAGAAGATAGAATTTCAGTTTTAAGGAGTATGCTTTGAGAAGAAATAAGTATTTTGAAAAGTGAAGAAGTAAAGTAAGAAAAGAAGATAGAATTTCAGTTTTAAGGAGTATGCTTTGAGAAGAAATAAGTATTTTGAAAAATGAAGAAGTAAAGTAAGAAAAGAAGATAGAATTTCAGTTTTAAGGAGTATGCTTTGAGAAGTA